>NDGN011480297.1:0-10538 GCA_002564285.1 Tympanoctomys barrerae
CTTGTGTTTCATTGACTCAGGAAATGCTTGGAACTGAGGCAACAAATTAAAAACCTCCATCCCTGTGGCTGCTTAGGACTAGGGGCATGCATGGCCTGAAACAGCAATTTACTCACCTGCTAGATGAGACATGATTGCCTTTAACAGGGGAGCAGAACTCTCTCTTTCCAGTGGTGCTATCTTGGAAGTGATCACTGCAATAGGTATGAGGCCAGGGATGGGTCAGTGTATATTCTGATACCTGTGAGTCCTCCTGACAGCTCCAGATGGGAGTCTTTGAGCCAGCTGCTCTCCTTGGCAGTGTGGTCCTAGCTCTCCGGGTTAGCATCTACACAGAGCTCTCCCTCGAATGTGGGCAGCAGCAAGGCCTCTAAGTGCCTCTATATGACTCAAGGAAAAGGAGGTCCCCTAGTGCAAAGAGAGCTCTGCCTCTGAGCCCCCTCCTGTACATCCATGGTGAGTTTAACTCACCCACAACTAATATTCCCTTCATAGAAATAGTGTCAAGTTGAGTTCAGTCTAAGTCAGAATTCCTTCCATCCCAATCTAAGAGTTCAGTAAGCAGAGCTTTCTGGAGTCTACTAGGTGACACAAGGGGAAAAACAGATCGTGGCATCACATAAGTCTGACTTTGAATCCAGCACTGGCACTAACTAGCTGTATGTTGTTAGTTATCTATATGAGTCTCAACTGCATTATCTATAAAAGGGAGCTAGTGTCTGCCTGTAGGGTTTTTGTGTAATAAATCTTAAATTTATTTCCTTTATTTCCTCTGTAATCGCAACTGGCTAGGAACATCAGCCCCAGTGCTAAGTTCAGCGCTGACAAGGTCCCTCTATTCTGTGCTATGTCCTCTTCATCTTGTGCCACTCTCATCCTTGCACATTGCATGCCTGTTGAATGAGCCCTTTTCAGTTCCCTGAACACATCAAGCTTTCTGAATAGCACTGTGCTGCAGAGCTTGTTGCGACGATGAAGTTCTGTAGCTGAGTATCGGAGGAAACCACCGCTTGTCACATGTGGGCAAGATAGTATTTGAACCATGGTTAGTGGGGCTGATGAAATAAATTTTAACTTTATTTCATTGTAATTCATTTAAATTTGAATATGCCATATGGCTAAAGACTAGACTGTAGGTTTTTGCATTTACCACTTCACTGCATGAAGTGATTTCCTGGCTTTTCACCTAGCTAACTTCTACTTAGTCATAAAACCTCAGTCGAAACCTCTATCTTCCAGGATGCATGTCTTCAGCTGAGTCAGTTAAATTTCCCCTTTGTTCCCTTCTATAACGTCCTTTATCTTCCTATTCAGTAACTTTTCACAGTTTTGTGTGAATTTCCTATCTACCTGTGTTTTCCAGTAGTGTAAACTTCACTGGAGATCTTGGGGTCTGCGCACTGCCCTCAGATCTGGATGCTTCTTGCTTCCTGTGGAGTGGACACCCACAGGATCTTGGGGTTTAGGCTTTTTCCAAGTTGGGAAGTAGCTTTGAGATAACCATGACACCTCTAAATAGCTTTAGGAACTGGCTAGGAGTGGACTTATAACTTTCTAAGGATAATCCAGAAGTCACAAAATAAAAAGGAAAAAGTATGATAAGTTGCCTATTAAAAACAGACACACTTATGATTTCATCTACTTGAGAGGTGTGGACAGAAAGATCACAAATTTGTTGTCAGTTTAGGCAATATAGCAAGACCATGTTTCAGAATAAAAGTTTTTAAAAGGGTTGGCAGTTAGCTCAGTGGTAGAGTGCTTGCCTAGCAAGGCTCTGGTTTGGCCCTTGTACCACAAAAAAATGAGAAGGAAGAGGAGGAAGAGGAGGAGGAGGAGCCGGAAGAGACATTTTTTGAGACAGGGTCTTTTTTTAAGAGTTTATCTTTTTAAAATTTTCTTAAAAGAGAATACCAAATGATGAAAACAATAGAAACAATACAGAATTTCACTAAACAAAATAGGAATTTGACAATGGTTGTATTACATAATGTTATCTTCAAATCAGTTGTTTAGATTACTAGATATAAACATGCAAACTTGGTTTTAAAAAGTTATAAGAAATTAAAAAGAGAGAGAAAAAAAGCAAAAAATGTAAGCATTAACTGCTCCTTTCAATAGACCAACAGAAATCAGCAGTGCAGTTATCCAAGCCACCCTGCATATATACATAAATATATTTTTCCCTTCTTTCGTCCTTTTCCTCATCCCAGTTTATCCTTCCCATTGAACAGGTTCTTTCCCTTTCACACTACCTATTACACCTTTCAGATTTTATTTATTCTTTCAGGTTGAGACAGGGTCTCCATATGTAGTTCAGGCTGGCCTTGAACTCACTTTGTAGCCCAGGTTGGCCTTGAACTCTCAGCCATCCTCCTATCTTGGCCTTCTGAGTTCTGGGAATACAGGTGCAAACCACTAGTGCCTGGTAGGAACAGAAGACATCTATGTGCAAAATAATAACAAAAACCTCCATTACCACAAAAAATCAAGACAATGATAAAGAGGGGGGAATTATGTACCACACATATTCTAAATGAAAAGGGATAAATATCTTTTTTATAAAAAGAGCTCTTAAAACCACTAAAAGAAAGACACCTTGTACCCTGTAGATGAGGAACATGAACAAGGAATTTAATAAAGAAGATAAGGGTTGGCGAGATAGCTCAGTGGATTAAGCTCCAGCTTAGGCAAGTGCAGTGGGTTTCACACCCAGCACCATAGGCCTCGGTGGTCTTCCTCCTCTACCCCTGGCATCCTGAGTCAGACCCTGAGGTCAGAAATAGGCACATGCCTATAATCCTAGTGCTGGGGAGGCTGAAAATAGGAGCATCAATAAGAGTCGGAGCTGTGTAGTGAGACCTTGTACCAAATACATAAAATAAATAAATATAAAAAAGAACATAGCTCAGTGGACCTAAAGCATCTGCTTAGGCTGGCATAGCGACTGGGGTTCCATCCCCAGTGTGCCATGCTGGCCCTGTCCTGAGGGTGCATTAAGATGGTGATTGAGACTGGGTGTGGTGGTGCATGCCTGCAATCCTAGTGCTTGGGAGGCTGAAAACAGGAAGATCACTACGAGCCCTATCTGTGTAGTGAGACCCTGTAGACCCTGTACTAAAATATAAGAAAAAAAAAAAGAACATAAGCTAATTTTAAGAAACATTTAAAAAAGTTTCACTTCTCTAGCAACTAAAGAAATGCAGGTCAAATAAATAAGATGCCACTGGTCATGGTGGTACACACTTGTAATTTTAGAATTTTGGGAGGTTAAGCAGGAGGATCATAAGTTCAAATTTCACACGGACACTTGACTAGAACTTCTTTTAATATAAATAATAAAAAGAGCTGGAGATGTAGCTCAGTGCAAAGGTCTTAGGTTCAGTACCTAACACTGCAAAACAAACAAACCCCAAGAGAGTACTTTTGCCTATTTAACCTGCAAAGACAAAGATATGTATCATTATGTGTTGATAATTTCATAAAGAAACTGGTAATGTAGCAATAGGCATGAAAATTTTAATGTGCCTATCATTTTATCCAACAATTCTATATTTGGAAATATGTCCTGAGAAAAATGAACAGACATTTGACAAAAGTGAATTTATGAAGATGTTCTTTGCTGTATTGTATATAATACTGAAGAGCTAGAAATAACCTTATTAGACCAGAGATTGTTTAAATAAAACATGATACATCTCTGCAGTGGAATACTAAGTAGCTATTAAGAGTGTTGCTGTAGATCTATATTTATTGACACACAGTGTTATCTATAATAACTAAGTGAAAAAGAAAATCACAAACTAGCAAATTGGTATGATCCTGCTTATGTAAAAGTATATTGATCTATTTATTTACCCATTCCTAAAAAGGCATCTGGAAGGATATAAACCAAAATGTTAATGATTCTGAGTGTTGTGTTCTCTTTATTCACTTAAATTCAGGGCAGATATCTGTGGGAGGTTCTCTATAGGATTCTTCAGTGTAAGATTTTGGTCCCCTCCAATGGGTCCCAGGGAACCTGAGAAACATCTAGTATCAGGAGGTCAGCGGGACCTTCTAGGTTCCCTATAAGCCTAGACGGTGCCTGTCTTATCCACTGTTGTAGCCTTGAATTGCTGGCACATAGTAGGCACTCAACAAAACATGTATGAGACTGCTGAATTCTATTAGAGCATCAATTTTACTTAATCATAGCGTATTTAAACATTTTGATAAAGTGAACCTCAAGTGCAAAAGCAACAAAAGTTAGGATCCTGTGAGACTTCCGAATCCTTTCTGTACTATCTTAATGCAGAAGTTCATTTTTTTTTTTCCCTCCATTTGTGTACTTTCCCAGAAAAGTTTGGGCAGCTGTGAATGTTGTCTTTGTGTAAGGGCTCTCCTATGCCTTCACGGGGCTAGGTGTTACAATCTTGAACTCCCAGATGAGAAAATGAAGGCTTAGTGGCTGCTCAAGGTCACATGTTACACGGGAGGGGAATCAGGATTCAAATCCAGGCCTGCGTGTCTCAAAAAGTCAAGCATAGCTTTGGGAGGTTTGAAGCAAGACAATGAAAAGGGCACTGCAGGACCACGATGGCTAATGTCCATGCTTCCTAACAAGTCCCCATCCCTTAGCCCTAAGCTCCCGGGTCTAAGAGGTGCTTTTCCCTAACCCTTGGAGAATCCAGAAGACAATTTGTCACTAGGGTTATTAGCATTTCTCCCTGGATATCGACAGCTTGTCTTTTCTCCCTCCAACCAGTGACTGATTTCTTCAAATGCTCACCAAATACAGCCCAAGTCACCATGGTAAACGTATTGACAGAATCATATTAACAGCGACTGAGCATTTACAGGGTTGTAAGTTATGCAGGAGGGAAAGAGATAAGAAAAAACATGGGGAAATAAAACAAGTTCAACCAGCACCCACAATTATTTATTTAGAAGGCGCTGGTTGGAATGGTTTTTTAAATATATTTTAATTGCTAATTATGGTTTCTAACAGGAGAGAGGCCTCAATCAGAATTGCACCTCCTTAAAGCTGATCATTAATATTTTAGCTGCTTAGCTGAGAAACTGCACTGGTGCAGTCAACCTGCCCTGCGCGACTTCAGCGGTAGCTACTGCCTTGGCAGTGGGAATTCTACTGCAGCACCAGTTTGCTGCACCAATCCCAAAGTGAGCTGTTCCATGTGCCGTGAAGAGGGAGTCACCTGAGTGCTTCCATCTACAGTCTACAGGCGGAAGGTGGATCAATAAGCAAAATTAGGCTCTAAGTCTCTCAAATAACTGACAATTTCTTAAAATGAATGGCTTCTCTTCTAAGTTAATTTACATCTACTGGGGGACGAAAGTGTTGCCTTGGGGAAGACAGAGGGTACAGCAGAATTTGTTCTCAGTTTCAAACTCCCCAAGCTACTTCCCTGTGAAGCTTCTGACAAGTAAATTCAGCCTTCAGGCCCAGAGAGTCACCCAGGCTGCCCCGCGGAAGGCCCTCTTGGTGCTGGACGGCGTGTGTGCTGGCACTGCTCATCTCCTGTGCTTCCAGCTCAACATACTTCTTAAGGAGAATCTAATCCTCAGGGAAGAATTTAATCTGTTCATTTGCACGCATCTCACCAGCACCCTGCTTTGTTGAGGACTGTTTGATGTCCCAAGGAAAAGACTTCGAAGTCTTTTAAAGCCTTTTTGATGTGAACCAGAAAATCACGTTTTGTCAAGAGTGCACTCAACTTGAACCTCAAAAGGTTCAGGACTCAGAAACCACACGGTTCAAGTGGGATTTAAACTAGGCAAAATCACTTCCTTGCCTTCCCCTGCAAGTCCCTCCCCTGGGTTTTGCCAAGTTTCCTTGTCCTACTGGGTCTATTTTCTAGTATTTCTCTCTCTTTTGTGGACACACAAGCATGCATACACGCACATACAGGCATGCACACACAAGCACAAAACACACACGCACACATATGTGTGTGCACACCTTGACAAGAAAACCTAGGAAAGAAGACAAATATCTCATCCCCTAATGAAGTGGCTCTCTTGCCAGTAAGGATAAAAGCCATCTCAGGGCCTCCAGCGCCACCCTCACCCTGCAGACACAGAATGGCCATTGCTGGGGCCCCTGGAGGCCCAAACTGTGATGGGTGAAGGTCAAATGATTTACAGAGCCAAACAAGTGTGATCACGTCCTTAATCGAGGCATTTAACTAGGTACAAGATAAAAGCTCCCTAGGCTCTGGGGAGTGTTTGTAGAGAAAACTGGAAACTGGCTTCCAGAAGTAGCCACTTCACATGTGAAGAAAGCACAAGCTTTAGAATGCCTGGAAATGGGAAAGGAGGTCGGACACCTCAAATCAGGAGGAAGAGCGGAGCTGAGACTGAAGACTTGTATCCTTTCTATTTCCAGAGTACTGTTCTTGCAGATTTTCTTTCTTAAACTTAAAGATCTACTTCCTCTAAAGCCAGAAAAAGTTTCCATGCAGGACACAGAATCCCAATTAGGAAAAGGTCCGAAGTGGGATTACTGGGTAGCTACCAAGTACTTGTAACAAGGACATTCTCTTGTTGAATTTGTTTAATAAAGCAAAAAGATTGTCATTCCATTCCCCAATGGAGACAAGAAACCCAGGTTCAGAGTTTAAATCACGTGTGCAACAGCGGCCCAGTTAAGGAGCACCAGGCTGCAACTAAATCCCTGTGCAGGGGACCCCACAGTCAGAGTTCTGAGCCCACCACATGTGCCTCGCACCTGGCCTGCTGCAGGTTTGTTGTTATTTTGTTGGATTTTCTTTTTTGAGGGAGGAGGCACTTAAGTTTTATAAATCTATTTATAAAATGTTTATAAACAAAAAAGTGTAAGACATTACTCCTTCCTTGTCTCACATTGTGACTATTGCAGTGGCTTTTTTACAAGTCTTCTGTCACCACCTCTCCCTACTTAAAACTCTTATTTGTACAGTGGTCCAAGTAATTTTTTTAAGTGATAAATTACAACGCAGTGCTTCTCACTCTTGAGAACCCTCCACGGCTTCCTGTGCACAGAGAGGAAAATCAAAACTCTCTGTGCCCAAAAAGATTTATGGAGGTCTGGTCCCTCTCCATCTGCTCTGCCACTAGTGTCCTCCACCTCACTCTGCCAGCTCTTAGTCTTCTCTGTGTCCCTCCAGTGAGCCAACAGTCCCTGTTCCCAACACTGGCAGGGCTGTCTTCTGCTTGTGATTCATGCTAGAAATCTAATGTCATTCCCAAGGGCATACTGAGCATATCTGACACAATGGGCCACGCTTTTAATGACAAATAAGTAAATCAGTCATCATACTTTCCTGATTTATTCTTTATTTTTAAAATGAGTGATTATAAATTTGAAAAAGAACGTTTAGGGGCTGGGGAGATGGCTCAGTAGAATAAGCACTTCCTTTATTCGTGCAAGCACGAGGGGCTGAATTCCATCCCCGGTTCCACAAAAAAAAAAAAAAAAAAAAAGAATGCTTTATTCTTAAAGATATTCAAATAAAAGAAACTATTTACTAGGCAAAACAAAATCTGCACACACCAAACAAAAATATTATGCCTTGCAGTTCAGTTTATTTCACTATTTTAATAGTTAATCACAAATAAGAATTCTATGCCACGCCTGGTGGCCCATACCTATAATCCCACCACCGTGAGAAACTGAGGCAGGAGGATCACAAGTCTGAGCCTAGCATGGACGATCTAGTGACTTAGTGATAGCTTGTTTCAAAATAAATAAATAAATAAGCTGGTGATCAAGCTCAGCGCAAAGGCCTTGGGTTCAATTTCCAGTGTGTGGGGAGGGAACGGGGGAGGATAAGAAAATAATTTGAGTGGTCACAAAGACTGGCAGACAAGATTGACCAATAACTCAGTTTTTGTTTCTTCATCTTCACAAATAAATGTGCTTTGGTTTATCTTGCATCTAACGTGTGAATGCAGGAATCTGTAGATCACAGGAAATGGGGCTACTAAGTGGCTCTCCTGGGAGCCTGACAGCTTCTCATCGGAGGAACATGCATTCTGCACTTAAACTGGGTCTACGAAGCCCAGGGGTGTGTGGTAAGATCTGAGAGTTCCCCACATTTTTCCTTATCAATGATAATTTGTATGAAAGAATAAACAATTTTAAAATGTGCTAACTGAAAAATTACATATCTACAGAGTTTTTTTTTCAAAGTTAAACAAAAGATTTTCGGGGGGGGAAAGAAGTCCAACATTTAGCAGTTTTAAAATTCCTCCCCAGGCTAACATCAGCCCCCTCCATCAATGCACACTTCTATAATAATAAACAGTTAAGTAGCATAATGTGGGGAAATAGGGTATTATGAGAACAAAAACAGGTTCAAAGAAGTAAGAGAACAATGTGAGGACAACATGCCAGGAGCCAAGGGCAGAGAACTGAAGGACAAAATACTGCAGTCGGTAGTAACCAGTACTGTGCTGGATCCTTCCTCTCAAACTGGATGCCAGGGTATGTGGAAGCAGAGTCCTGAGAGTTTTCTCGACTATGTGGAGAGGTAAAACCAAAGTGCTTTCCTTCCTCTGGTGGGTAAGTAGACTCCAAGCAACAATTTCTTATAGTTGCTCTGAACTGTGTCCTGATACCAGAGGCAGGAGGTTAAACACTCACATATGTCAAACCAATGGCAAGTCTGTGTTCTCCACACCCTAAGCCTACAAAGAGCTTCGTCAGTGGCTACCTCCACTGCTGATAGTGCAGGAGGAGGGAAGAGCCCCTCAGAAGGTGGCTAGGAGCGTAGCCTCTTGGTCTGCTCCTGCATGCCTGCAGCACCACCACAGGAGGTTGGACAGTAGAACCTCACAGAAACTGGGGCACACACAGTGGGTTAACCAGGATTCTATTCACCCCTCACATCTGCTCTACCCAATTTGCTCACTCAAGAAAGCAACACACATTCGATCCTTTTAATGCCTCTTCATTTTAAAACTCCCTCCACCATGTAACTCCTAGACAGTCTATGTTTTCGGGATGGTGAACATGAAATAACAATCATTAACCTTTTTACAAACTAATTTGAAAAGAAAGCTAATATTGTGAATGAAGAATCAGATATCTTCCTAGCAATTGTGACTATAATCTTATCTACTTGACTGCTGGAAAGAAATAGATCCAATTAGCAATTAGTTCAAGAAGCAGAGGAAACATTCAGTTTTATCAATTTTTCAAGATTCAGTCTTTAAGTGCTACCGACCTTCCAAATCATCTTTTAAAAATAAGCTTTTAGTAAATATTTGAAGTAATGTATATGTTAACTTGATTTAAATATTCTACATTGTATTCATATATTACAATATTTACAACTTATATAATTATAAATTGTCAACTTTTAGTTTTTAAGATGCCATTAAAATTAATGCTACTGTAAAAATAACTTTCATATGAGGGATTTTTTATTGTTATTGTTTATTTATCTATTTGATACAGGACCTGTTACACTGGTACGGCATATAGTACCAGGGATTGAATCCGGGTCCTTGCACTTGCCAGGCAAGCACTTAGACTGCTAAGCTATCTCTCCAGCCTTTATATGAGGGATATTAACTCCATATAAAATGTGCTACAAAAACTTTCTAACTTGTTCATATTTTGACTTTGCTTATTTTTTGCAATGAAATAGCTAGTTTTCAATGTAATAAAACCAATCTTTTATTTTAAAATAATTTTTGGATTTATCAAAAATCACATGAATATTCTTATATATCCCATTCCTAGTTTCCTTATTAACATCTAATATTGGGGCTGGAGACATGGCTCAGTAGAATAAGCACCTCTCTGGCAAGCGCAAGGGTTTGAGTTCAATCCCTGGTTCTGCCAAAAACAAAAAACAAAAACCATCTAATATTAATATGGTATACTTGTCACAACTAATAAACCAATATTGGTAATAGCATTATGAACTAAACTCCACATTTTACTCAGATTTCCTTACTTTTCACCTAATGTTCTTTTTGTGCTGCATCTCCAAATTATCTTTTTAAAATCATACACTAGATTTTTTAAATTATAAGAATAACACATGTTATAGACTCACATATTGCAGAAGAGCATAAAATAAATAGCATTACTTGTTTCTTTCTGTCCTGGTCATATTTTCCAGAAGAAACTACTGTTACATTTCTTACTCATGCTTCCAAAAGTTTTACATGTATGTATAAGGATAAATATATTTCTAATCCCAAGCATGGGGGTACATATCTGTAGTCCCAGCTACTTGAAAGGCTGAGATGTGAGAATTCTAAGTTTGTTGTCAGCCTGGGAAACCTAGTGAGAACTTTGTCTTGAGGAAAAAATGATTTTTTTTTTTTAAAAAGGTATGAACCACATGTGGTGGCACATGCTTGTATTCCCAGAACTCAATGGCTAAATTAGGATACCAGTTGAAGCCCAACCCGGGCAACTTAATGAAATGGTGTCTCAAACTAACAAATGAAAAGGACTAGGGTTGTAGCTCAGTGCAAAGGCTCTGAGGAAGAGAAAGCATGCACACATATACATATTCATATATATATATATATATATATAT
>NDGN011480300.1:0-11354 GCA_002564285.1 Tympanoctomys barrerae
GCCTGTCAGGGCCTGGGGACAAAACAGCCTCCAGGGAGCTCAGGACACGGGTGCCTTCAGGGGGTCATTGAAACGTAGTGCCTGAAGGGAGGGCCGCTTGCAGTAGAAGCAAAGGCTATCAGCCGACACACAGGGCACGGCTGTGCAGCTCAGCACACACTGTGCACTCCAGCTGGTTGAAGAAGAAGGGAACTTATTACAGAGTACGTACTCGGCGGTTTCGAAGATCCCCAGGATGGCCGGTGCCTGCACCTGCTGCCTCTGGGTCAGTAGTGCAGGTTCCTGAACACTTGTTGATGCCGAGCATGGTACAGAGCTTGACTCGCAGCTCCCAAAGCTGCTTTGGCACCAGCCAGTTAGTGAGGGGTCTGGCATGGGCTGAACCCAAATCCATGCAGGCCCCAATTACACGCCTCAAGCACTGCACTGTGTGCAGGACAGCAGCCGGAAGCACAGCAACTAAGAGGCCCTCTCTCCCTCCCTCCCCCTTGAGACCTACAGTCAGTTTTCCTAAATGTCACTTCATCCTGCCAGGAGTGGTGATTTCTTTGTCCTGTACCTCCAGAGGGCCATGGTCCCTGCAGGCTCTGGATTGAGCAGAGCCCTTGCTGTGACTCTTAATCTGATTTCCACATTGTGCTATGTTTGGGAAATTGTGGGTCAGGCGCATCTGGGACATTGTTGGTACGTAGACCCTTAGAGTGACATGTCTCACCCTGCCTGTTACAGACCACAGTCATTGACTACGTGAAGCCCTCGGATCTCAAGAAGGATATGAACGAGACCTTCAAGGAGAAGTTTCCTCACATTAAGTTAACGCTCAGCAAAATAAGGAGGTATGGGCGGCTCCTGTCACCTTGAAACCCTACTGTACAGCCCCTTCCAGACCTGTTGAGGCCTCTGCTTTGATTGTAAGAGATCATGCTGTGTTAGCTACACCGTAGCATGCAAGTTCAGGAAGGTTTATGTGACAGAGACCCCGAGAGAACATGAGGTGCCCACGTCTCCACTCTCTCTCATTCTGGCATCTGAGGGCATGAGATCACTTCACCCAGTCACCTGCCCAGGGGGACAGCAAGGCCCTATCTTTAAGTAGTTATTAGGACAAAACCCTATCTCCTACATAGCTGATGGCACTGGCTTTGTGGTGACCCACACCTGCCAGCCACATTGTCAGATAACCAACCCCATCAGGATAGTAGAATTTTGAGTGTGTGTGTGGCGACAGGAGTTGAGCTGTACACCCACGTGGCGTGGAGTGTATGCGAATGGTTATGCCAAGGTATATGCTAATACCGATTTGATTCTGGCATGTTCCAAGCCACAGACATTTTTTTTAAAAAAATGTTTTTAGGAGAAGTTGAGTATTCACACTTGTCCGTTTGCTGGGCGACATCTGCTAACACCGACGGTCATGCTCTTAGGCAGATCCTTTCCTGCTAGAGGGAATGAGCACAGCTGGTGTCCAGCATAGCTCAGACCAGGGTACCTGATTTATTTCTAGAGTGGTCTCTAGAACAAGTGAAGTGCCTCTTTGACTTTGGATAGCCCCAGCCCAGAGTCCAGGACAGACTCAGACAGGCCATGCATTCAGTGGGCTCCTTGCGTGGCCCACGTGATGCTCAGTGGTCACCCCCCTGCCTGTCATCCTAGAAGTGAGGTTTTGGCAGCACTGGGCCGTTGGGTCTGGGGCAAGAATGAGAGTAAGCACAACTTGTGCAGACAGACCAAACACAGAAGGTTCTAGAACTTTGAGACTCATAGGGATCTACTCCCAACCAGTGTCACCCCTGGAATGAAGGAGTTGTGTTCTTTGGTGTCTCCTGAAACTCAACCTCCAAGACACCTTGCTGTGTCTGTCTCTCTCTAGCCTGAAACGGGAGATGCGGAAGCTTGCCCAGGAGGACTGTGGCTTCGAGGAGCCCACAGTGGCCATGGCGTTTGTCTACTTTGAGAAGCTCGCCCTCAAGGGGAAGCTGAACAAGCAGAATCGGAAGCTGTGTGCTGGAGCATGTGTCCTATTAGCAGCCAAGATTGGAAGTGACCTCAAAAAACATGAAGTCAAGCATTTAATTGATGTAAGTGGCCTGTGTCCTAATGGCTTGGGGGAGGAGGGGTGACACATAGTCCTGAGGTCTTTTCAGAAGGACTGTGGAACCAACCACCAGTGGGAAATGGAGAGAAAGGCTATGAGGTCGTCCTCCCTGCTTGGGAGGCCAGATGCCCCACCTTAGCTATCTGAGAGCAGAAGGCTGAGCCACTAGGACAAGACCAAAGAGCGCTAGCCTCAGGCCTGCTACACAACCCCACCAACCCCGTTCTCATATGAGCATACCATGAGAAATGCTGTCCTCGGGGCCACGGAAGCTGCTGTAATCGTGGGGTCTTGTGAGCAGTGTGACCTGAGCGTCCAGCAGACAGGCCAGCTCGGCAGGCCGTGGCTTCCTACCCTTGGAGAAGGNGGTGTGGGTTCCATGGATGCCATTTCCTTTCTTTAAGGAAAGCCTCACCTTGGCAAGGAAACCCCGATCCCCTAGGATCAGCAAGGCCCCAAGATGGCTCAATAGCAGGGTACAGAAAATAAGACAAGATTCGCGCAGTGTCCCGCCTGTCTCACTTTCGGGCTCCCTTTAGCGGCAAAGAAGAAAAGGCAGAAAGGAAGCTAATATGGGTGCCTGCTGTATAAAAACAGGCATTCTTTAGGTCAATGTTTTACTGCTTTTGAGAGATGCTACACGCTGTCCAGCCTATGCAGTAAGTCCATGTGCATGTGGGTGGGGTGGTTGTTGGATGCCAACCTGCGCTGTGGCTCATTCAGCTGGTACAGTCACGTGCACTTGGCACCGCTTTTGCTTTCAAAAGCTTTTGCTGCAGTCAACCATAGCCCAACAATATTACTTGGAAAATTCCAGAAACAAGCAATCCGTAAGTTTTCTGAGTAATGTGATGAAACCTCACAGAGTTCCTTAAGCAACATCAGAAAACATGAGCTGCAGACCTGCATCTGGCCACGCTCAGCACTTACGTGTGGCGGTAGCGGTGGGGGAGTTGCTGTAGTTTTAGTTCTAAGCTTGCGCAGGTTCTTTCTCAGGGCAGTCCCGGGTAAGTTGCCTGGCAGGCCTGCACTTGAGCACACACCTGGCCTGGAGCCTGGGCGTGCTGGTGTGTAAAGTGGAGATGTGTGCCGCGCCGCCTTGGCGAGTCGGCACTCTCTCCTCGAACGCGCGCTGGCTAATGGCTGCAGAAGCCGCGCTTGGGGAAACCCAGCTAAACTGTCTGTATGTCTTGATATTGCAGAAGCTGGAAGAGAAGTTCCGGCTGAACCGACGAGAACTGATTGCCTTTGAGTTCCCGGTGTTAGTGGCCTTGGAATTCGCACTCCACCTGCCAGAGCACGAGGTCATGCCACACTACAGACGCCTCGTCCAGCGCTCCTAGCACAGGCCCCGGGGGTGGGGGGAAGGCCAGGCGCTGGGGCTCAGGGGAGCAGCGCTGACTCCCGGAAATGCAGAGCTGGAGCTCCAGGGACCAGCTGCCTTTCCTCTCTCCATGCTCTCCTGGGAAGGGCAGGGTGGCTCCTGCTCGCAGGGAAGAGCTGTGAGCTCGTTGCTGCCCAGAGCCTGAGAAGGGGAGATGTGTGCGAAGTGTGGCTGAGGTCCTGTCACCCCGCCAGCGAGGACCCGAGCAGCCCAACTGCTGCTGCTGCTCCGGGAGCACACAGACCTGGCCCTCCTGGTCCATGACTGTCCCCGAGATCTGCCTCGGAGTGCAGTGCTAGAGCAGATGAGCAAACTGCAGGATTGGGAAGGCGTTTAAAAAAACCCTCCCTGTGTCAAAAGCGTGTGCCAATCTATTTTTGTATCAACCGTTGGAAGTGCACTTTCCCCGGGCAGGTGCCCGTGCAGGCTCCAGCCAGCGCCCCTTGGACCTGACAGTTCTTTCCAGGCTATGTCTGGATGACAGTTGCTGTCACCCAAGTTCCACGTTGACAGCCTTCACTCTTAGGGGATGACGTTGTTTCTGTCACCATTTGTGCCACCAACCAGACAGAGACAAGCCCCAGTGTTGGACAGGTCACGTGGAAAGCGAATAGACTGTGACACCCTCCGTACTTTCCTGCTGTCACATACGTGTGCGTCTGCTGGGCTTGCACACTCCCCCGGGAGACGCGGGGCTCACACCCCAGTGTGTCGGGTGCTCTATGTTAGAGTGCGTCCTCAGTACGTTGCCTGTGCTAGCCCTGTGGAAGAGTTCTGTACAAATGCAGCGAGAGGGTGGGCTGGCTTCTGGCTTTGCAGCTGGGACAAACTGCATTTTGAGCAGCAGTGACTCTTGGGACCGTGTACCGAGGTCCCCTACTGCAGATTTTGGGTGACTTGTCCTGATAACTCTGGAATGACCTGCACTGAGGCGGGTCACGACAGGCGTCAACTGGCTGAAGAAAGCTTGTGGCCATGTAAAAAGAATTAAAGTATTTTACTGTTTTATATGTACATATGCGTGTATAGCAGTCACGTAAGCTCCGCCAGGCACCGTGCCCCTCCACAGCGAATTCCTGGGACTCTGTCCCCAATGCAGATTTCACACACTCGGTCTCCCCAAGTTGCAGATCCTGAGCTCCCCTCACCCAGAGACAGGGTGTGAGAGGCAGGCACTGTGGCTTGTGGTACCTGAGTTTAAACGAATCCCACAGTCCTACCAGGGAGGACCCGAACTTTTTCTTAAAATAAGGTCTCTCTTGTCCAGGATGGCAACTTCTAGGTGAAGCCATCCTCCTGCCTCGGCCTCCCGTGTGTCTGGGACTATAGGCGTGTACCATCGCAGCTAGCTCCTACACGGAGAAACTTGGCAGTGGTTAAGGAGAACACAGGATACTGGGCTTTGGTTGTTTGATAAGGGAGCTTAGTCTTAAATATTTTGCTAACGAATCCCCTTGGCTAGAATCAGTTTTAATGACTGATTTCATTTTGATGTGTGTGGGGTCCTTGGCTGATCAAAGCTGGATCATAAAGCAAGTGGGGGGGCGGTGCAAAGCATCCAGAGCACCTTTACCCACAAAATGCCCTCAACCTTCTGCTCTGTCACCTTGCTCAAACTTGGGGTATCCAACAGAGGGCAAAGGCACCGGAGTTCTGCGCAGGGTCTTGAAATCTGGCCGATACTCTTGGACTTGGGGTGATTATTTGGTTTTAAGCATGTGGGAGATACACTTGAGAAGTTACGGTTCTTTTTAAAGGTGCATTTTAATTGTGAGCTCTGCTTTGGCGTGTGGATGTGGGGGTGGGAGTTGCTTCATGTGGTTGGGGGGGTGCCGCCACGAGATGGCAGCCGCAGGTCAAGAGGGCTCTCCTGTGCCCCTGACACCAGCATTCCGGAGGCCGAGGAGGTGAGGAAGATGGTGAGGAACGCAGGTCCCCTGCAGGGTGGCCCGTGCAGTCCACATACTTCCCTGACCCCGGCCTTTGGCCCAGAGCCAAGGAGGAAAGCTGCGCCTTCGGAGTGAGAGAGTCACCCTCGGACTGGTTCTGGAAGGTGCGGAGGCTTTGCTCTCTGACCTGTAACCGCAGTTGTGGACCACTCTGAGTCTGGCTGGCTCCTAGGCTGCCCTGAAGCTGCCCACACACAGGTGGTCATGGGGGACCTCTCTGGCAGGCTGTTTCTCTCCTCACCCCAGTGTCAGCCCTGGCTGTTTGGGACCAGATAGGACTCAAACAGGCCTAAAGATGGCGCCAGCCGGCGCTGGGGGTCCTCAGTCTCCTCACACCTGCGCTGGGGCCTAAGACCTGCCAGGCCATCCGTGTTTAGAAGTCACCATTTCGCCTCTTTTCCCCTATAAAATCCTGTTAGGAAATCCATGCCTAATGCAAATGCTGTTCTCCTTGGCTCTTTCCGATCAAATATCACTCTGCCAGAACTTTTCTGTCAGCACCAGGTAGCAGGCTCCCCTTGGGGCAGCTACTTGCTCCCCTAAATCACTCTGTTGCACATGCTCCACCTTAAGAGATTGGAGGCCAGGGGCCGGGGCTGCGGTTCCTTCCCCTCTCTGCTATTCCTTCCTGTCCCTGTCTACCCCCAGCAGCGAATGAAACCGTCCAGTGCTCCTGCAGCCCAGGCCTTTATCTCTTGCTCAGGCATTTCCTGCCCAGTGAATGGGCCCCCCCTCTGCCCTGGCTGCCTCCCATAGCTCACAAGAACCTGCAGCCTTCCCGTCTCCTTCCTGTCCCCTCCAAGCTGCACGTAGGGGAGACAGCTGCTCTAATCTAGACAGTCTGGATTTACCTGCCAGGAAACTTGTGTCTCAGAGAAAAGGGTTTCTCGGATGACATGGTTTGGGATTTTTTGCTTGGGGAACAAGATAATACAGGACACTAAAAGATTATTTTATAGAGGATCACCGAAAGAAGCATATAAAAAATACAGGAAATCTGTCCACACATTAAAGACCAAAGATTTCAGTGGAGAGCCTGGATCCCACAAGAATTCTACATGGCTCCAGCTAAAAACCTAGAGCCCATAACAGTGCCTCTCGCAAGTCCAATTGGAGGCCTAGAGCCCATAACAAGGTCTCATGCAGGCCCGCTTCACGGATCTGCCCTGGGATCAGTGGTGAAAGCTAGAAAGTCTATGCCGACGGGATGAAGGATTTGCGCTAGCAGGCTGAGGGGTCTGAGCTAGAGCCAGGAAGCAATGCTCAAGGTAAGAACCAGAGCTCTAGAGTCGGCGAGATAGCTCAGCAGAGTAAGCACCTGCTTAGGCAAGTACGGCGACTGGGGTTCAGTCCCCGGTACCACATGCCACACTGGCCCTGCCCTCAGATGCGCTGAGCTGGCCAGAGACCAGGTGTGGTGGTGCACGCCTGTAATCTCAGTGCTGGGGAGGCTGAAAACAGGAGGGTCCCTTCGAGTCCAAGCTGCATAGTGAGACCCTGTACCAAATATGTTTTTAAAAAATGAACCACAGCTCCCCTGAAAAGTACCACAGCCATCCTCAGCAACAGTGAGGTCCCGAGCTCCTCCAGTGATGAGGAAAGCTGAGTTCCCATCAGGAACGCCAACGTGACAAGCGTCTCCAGGAGGCTGAGCTGAGCACCATCTTCCCCTCCAGAGCCAGGAAGCGATGCTGAAGGTGAGCACCAGAGCTTCCCCAAAGTGAACCACAGCCATTCGCACCAACAACGGAGTCCTGAGCTACTCCCGACAAGAACAGCCACGTGTGTCAGGAAAGCTAGCATGACAAGGTCACCCGGCAGAACATCCCAGGAGAACCAGGAGCTCCCAACAGTTCCAACAGCTTCTCTAAACAGCATCCCTCCCAGTGTGCCGGTAGCTCCTCCACTGCTGCCTCCCACACCTGGCACCATGATAGTTCACTTCAGCTGGGCGCAGCAAGCTGACCAGCAGTTAGCAGTCCACTACATAGGGGAGTGTCCCAGGGGCACATCCCGAGGGCAGCCTGCAGTCACCTCCCCAGGACAGTGATGCGGGACGGCACTGCTGTGGCACAGGAGTGTTGCAGGCCAGGGATGAGAAGACAGAACAGGATTAGGAGCCTGGAGTTGCGTAGCATTTTCCATTTGTGCCAATTGAAAAGGCAGCTTCCACAAGCGCAGCGCAAGGTAGAACTGAGATTTTTTTTTTAAAGAGTCACAGGTTTAAATGCGGGGTGGGATGGGGAAGGTCGCCCCACTGAGACCATTCAGGCTCCCGAGATGCTCCCAGAGACCTGCCACTGCACGGCTGGCCCCCAGACAGGCCTGTCCACGCAAGGGCACTGTGCTTCCCACCTACCGTCCTGCCGCCCTGTGTGGGCTGAGGCCGAGCACTGTCACCTGGTGCTGGTCACAAATGCATTCGCCCTGGATTCCTGGACATTCAAGTCTGATGCTGAGCCAGGTGTGCTGTCACATGAACAGGATCCCAGAATTTGGGAGGCTGAGGCAGGAGGATCGCTGAGAGTGTGCTGCTGTGTAGTGAGTTCAAGGCCAGCCCATAATATTCAGCAAGACCTTATCTTAAAAAAAAAAAAAAGTTTATAAAAGACTTCCAGAACAGAAAACTGTCTTAGAAGAAACCATGCATTGTGGACTGGGACAGAGACAACATAGATGGCTTTTAAGCCCAAAAAGAGTAGTGTCAGCCTCTCACTGAGAGGCGCCCTGACCTCAGCTTACCCAGCTGTGGAAGGGGAGATAGCTGGCCAGAAACTAGGGCCAATGAGCAGGGCCAGGCGCGTTCGCAGCCGAGCCCCGCCCCCACCCAAGGGACCCTGCCAGGGTGCAGTCTGCCTCTTCAGGACAGTTCTGCCCCTGAACTGGCTCCAATCCCCCTCTCATGCACTGAGTTCATGGTACAACCCTGCACAACACCCCCAGGTGGCAAGAAAGAAAACACTGTCCGGGTATTGGCAGTCCAGGGCTACTGACGCTTCCAAAGCATCTGGAAAGGAGCGGGAGGGATGGCCTTGAGAAAGCATGAGGAATGGGCAAGAGGGCAAGAAGAGGGCCTGCCAGGAAGGTGGAGAGGCAGGCCAGGAGGCAGGCAGGCAAACATCGCTGTGAGTGTAGAACAGCCCACCCGGCCCTGGTGGTGCCCTGACCCCGCCCAGTTGCCCTTCTGGGCATTCCTTCAAAATGCTGGAGTTCTTGGGGGTTCCTTGACAGGAGTTCGTGAGGGACGCTTGACAGGAGTGGAAACCCAGGGGCTGTGGGGAAGGGTCGATAGCATGTTCTACCAGAACCACTCACCAAAAAAAAAAAAAAAAATTTTGTAGTGCTTTGGATTGAACCCCAGGTTTTTGCTCTGAGCTGCATCCACGGCCCTCTTCAGTTTTTATTATTTTTTGAACTTTTATAACAGCATCTGGCTAAGTTGCCCCAGCTGGGCTCACACTTGTGATCCTCCTGCCTCAGCCCCCACAGTGCTAGGATTCCAAGCATGCACTACCATGCCCTGCTGATAAATTATTTTCTTTTAAACCTCAGCTTCCAGATAAAGGACCCACACCCCCTTTGAGGCAAATCTAGAAGTCCCGGATGAAACCTACATACAGTCTGAGGTTCTAAGCCAGAATAGCACTTCTTCCTAAGTTGCTGCCTTCTCTCATGAAACTAACCTTTATGCTATTTGAAAAATAAAAACAAGGGACAGAAGGGAAAGCCTACACTCCCGTCACCTTCCCTGGGTATATCAGAGACAGACAGGGCTGTGTCAAGGGTCACTGAGGGTGTGGGCATTGTTCTGGGAGGAGTACACTAGCAGCAGGAAGGCCTGGGACAGCTTTTCCACTGAGGCCCTAGAGAAGCCAGAAGCAACTGGCCGCAGGAGCACCAGGAAGGAAGGGCAGGGAGGAGGGGGTCTGCCACGTGGCAAGCCATGGGCAGGTGTGAGCCCCCAGCAGCGCAGCCTGCAGGGCTGGGGTGTCCTGATCGCTCCATCCTACAGTCTGGAGACAAGCCGAGGGCTCAGCACATAGGCGACATTTGGTGAGTGGGAACAAGTAGTATTCCTGCCACTGAGCTGAGTAAGCGTGCCCATGTGCGAGTACGCACACGTGCGCACACACACACAGAGGCACAAGGACAGGGCACCTCGGACGAAACAGACAATGAAGTCACTCATTTGGATTCTGTCTCCGCTGCTTGCTCAGATACAGGAGTTCGCTGCAGCCCAAGGGACACAGGTGGTGTCCCTGAAGAGGCTGCCACTCCCCCCACCAGGGCCAGCCAAGGGACACTGGTGCTTGGCTAATGCCTCTAACCAAGGTCATCACGGTGCTTCCTTGAGGAACTCAGTGGTCCTGTGCATGGAGGCTTTCGCCATGGTGACCAGTAGCTTGGTTACCACCAGGGCTGGCCAAGCTCCCTGGACAGCTATGTGCCAGGTGGCGCAGGAGAGGCCCTGGGCTGGCACCAGCCTGCAGGCTGCCCGTGGCTACTCTCCCTCCCTCTAGGCTGCTTCCCACAACAAGGGCTGGAAATAACTCCTGGCTAACTGATGTGGGGCTCGCAGGCTGCCTGGCCAGGTCACCTGTGCCTGCCACACACACCCAGCTCTGGGGCTGAGCACCCCATGCACCTCCCAGAGAGGAAGAGCCACACTGATGCCTGGCCCTACCCGTGTCTGCACAGGACCTGCCACAGGGCTGCTGCCTCCTCAGATATCTAATCGGAGGTCTGGCCACCCCAGGGGTAGGCTGTGAAGGTGTGTCCCACCTTGTTACTCATAGGACTCTGCAATACTGTTCCCTGGCACTGCCACAGATGACAAAAAGGGGGCTGCCTACCCTTCCCCCAACACACACGCAATTCAGAAAATGGCAAAGGCTTCAAGTGAATTTCCAAGTGTGTTACCTTGAGTCACCAGGTCTAACCAGACAACCACTTCCAGATGGGACAGGTCCAGCCCCGTGCCAGCCTCAAGTGGTGTCCCTTGGGTGGCTGTCTCTAGGTCTGGGCGGTTCTGCATCCCCCATACCCCAGCCCACCCCACTAAGACAGGCTTGCCCTGTCACCCCAGGACACCTTTGCCTCCTGGTTCTGCAAGATGTCACCTTTCTTGCTATGTCTCTGCCTTTGTCACCAGCTTTCCAGGCTCCTACCTCCCAGCATGCTCCTGGCCCTCCTCCCCCCCCCCGCCCCCACCCAAGGCCACTTTCCTCTTCAGCTCTACCTGTCTCTCTGCACTGCTGTTTCACATCTGGGGCCTCCTATCCCATCCTTAGGCCGTTCCTCACAGCTCCGCTTGGACTGAGGCTGCGACCCTACGCAGGGTCTCTGGCCTTCCACTAGGAATCCTTGTGCTGCCCACGCCCCCTCAGGATCCTAGCGTGCATCGCAGTCACAGCCACTGAGCACAGATGGCTGCTGTAAGGACACAGAACTCCCCACAGGTGGTTCAGAGGCACCAAAGCCCGTGGCTACTCAGCACGGGAAGGTCCCCGATTCCCCGTGGCCTTTGGGGGCCGGCACTTTCCACAGCGCCTGGTCATCACATGTCGGGCCTCACCTTTTGGAGACTCACTGTGCTCTGCAGGCACCAAGAACTTCCACGCCTCAGTAGCCTGGCCTCACCAAGCCCCCCAAAAGGTGTGTGTGGACTCTACCACCCCAGAAAAGCCAGAACACGCTTTTCACTTTTTCCATAGTGCATCATGTGCAGAAGTCTCTACTATAGCTTTAAATCAAAGAACTGGGGCCAGAGAGATAGCTCAGTAGAATTAGTGCCTGCCTGGCAAGTGCAGGGTCCTGAGTTCAATCCCTGGTACCACAAAAATAAGTAAGTTAATTTAAAAAATTAAAAATAGGGCTGGTGAGATGGCTCAGTGGTCTAAAGCACCTACTTAGAACAAGCTTAGCA
>NDGN011480304.1:0-17879 GCA_002564285.1 Tympanoctomys barrerae
TTTTTGCGGAACTAGGGATTGAACTGAGGCCCATGTGCTTGCCAAGGAAGCACTTATTCCACTGAGCCATCTCCCCAGCCCCAACACACTAAGTTATTTTAAATAGTTTAAAAGGTAATATGAAAACAGATCTTAGAAAATCCTTACAAAGCACATATTGCTACTTAATTTATCACTTATGATTCCCAATGTGAAATGGAACATAAATCTCATATTAGTGTACTGTTTAGGAAATACATTTATTTGTTGGCTATCAACTTGACACTTGATTTGCAGTAAAGTTCCATTTTCCTTCTTCCATTTTACTTTCTTCTCTGTGAGAGGGCTTTGTATGTATTATTGGTATTTATTTATTGATCAGATATTCCTCAATACAATATATAGAAAATTATTATGTAAATAGCTTGATCATATATTGCGCGGTCTAACGGAACCTACATTCTCCAAGTATTCCAAATTTATGGGCCTTTTGGTTAATGCACTATTACATGTATCCATACAGATTTTTTCAGATGCAGAGACCGAGGTTTGATCCCAGGAGTACCATGCTGGCCCCACCCCCACATTGCGCTGAGACGGAGATTAAGACTGAACATAGTGGCTCATGCCTGTAATCCCAGCGCTTGGGAGACTGAAAACAGGAGAATCACTGAGTCCGATCTGTGTAGTGAGACCCAGTAGACTTTGTACTAAATACATACATAAATTAATTAATTGATTGATTTTTTAAAAAATTCTGGAATAAAAACAAATTTGTTAGTTTTGACCTTCAATCTGTGAGAATTACTGTAAGTATAACTGAAAATTATATTGTTTCATTTTTAATCTTGAATTAAAAGTATAATCAGAGTATCTGAAACTATGACCTCAAAATGTGACATGTTTCTTTTTCTCATCAAGGTCACAGAGAATAGCCTTATACTAAAAAGACTGCGGAGACACAACTTCCATGTTAAAGTGGATGGTATAAATTTTCCTTTTACATTCAGAATATTTCTTGATTTAAAAAGTTAGCTGAATATGTTTGCCTTATTAGAGACCCAGTTATTAAGGTTATTAAGTTATTAAATGACCTTACATCTAATTCTAGAGATTTATTTTGAGTGAATTCTGTAGATACATTGATGAAGTTTTGCCCAGTTAATAATTTCTTCAATACGATTTGATTTTTAAGAATAAAAAGATAACAGTATGGACAAATAAATTGAAATGGAGAGATTCAAAATGATGCTAATCCAGAAAAGAAAAAATTATTTTATCTTGTACTTTTAAGCCAGGGAGATGGCTCAGTGGAATAAGCATTTGCCTGGCAAGCACAGGGGCCTAAGTTCGATCCCCGGTTCTGCCAAAAAAAAAAAAACCACCTTTCTTGTACTTTTAAATTACTGATAGAAGCCTCTTCATTTATTTTTGATATCTGCAGTTATTCACAAGTTGACTTTTTAAAGTTAAATCATATTTCATAAGCAACAAATTCTCTGGTTCTTAGAACTCATTAGCAATTTCCTTTATACCCTAAGAGAGAGGTTTTTTTTTTCTTTTTTTTTTTTTGGTGTGTTTCTTTGTTTTTTTGTTTTTTAATGTATTTGGTACAAGATCTGTAGGCTCTATAGGGATCATAGTACCCTACATAGATACTACATAGATCATAGATCAGACTTGTAATGATCCTCCTGTTGTCAGCCTCCCAAATGCTGGGATCACAGGTGTGGGCCACCACCCCCAGTCTCATTTGCCATCTCAGTGCACCGCGGGGTGGGGTCGGCACAGCACACCAGGGATGGAACCCCAGTCCCTGCATCTGCCTAAGCAGGCAGTTTAGTCCACTGAGCTATCTGGCCAGCCCTTGATGAGGGATTCTTGATGAGATGCTGAATTATCTTTAAAGGATATACCAGTGTAATAAAATGACATAATTAATTGATAGCCAACAAATAGATGTATTTCCTAAACTGTGCACTAATATGAGATTTGTTTTCTATTTCACATTGGGAATCATAAGTGATAAATTAAGTAGCAATATGTGTTTAGTAAGGATTTTCTAAGATCTATTTTCATATTACCTTTTTTAAAAATGTATTTAGTACAGAGTCTACAGGGTGTCACTACTTAGATCCGACTCATAGTCATACTCCTGTTTTCAGCCTTCCAAGCACAGGGATTGCATGCACACGCCACAGCGCTCATTCACCAACTCAGCACGCCCCAGGGGTGGGGCCGGCACAGCATGCAGGGGATTGAACCCTGGCCACTGTGTTGTGCCCAAGCAGGTGCTTTAGTCTGCTGAGTTCATATTACCTTTTAAGCTATTTAAAATAACTTAATGTATATCACATTTACATATATCTTAAATGTAATACGACATGTAGATAAGAAAACTTGTTTATTCCTTGAGTTTAACAAAAAGCCACCCATTTCACAGATGATTTAACTGTAATTAACCTACTCCACTATAACATTATTCCAACAACTAGAATTTCATTGGTTGGTGTTATTTCTAGGTGCAGCCTAATTTACAGAACAGCTTTTCTTTCTGTCTCACCAAAAAACATCACAATTTTGATGTTAACTCTAAGTAAAGATTCAATGGTTCATTAAACCTAGTTTTAGAATTCATTAACAAGAGATTTGTCATTTCAAAAGTAACTGCTACTTTTCTGCACTCTTTACTGCTCAGTTTGTAAGCTTAGATTCCCTGTCAAAGAAAGCATGGAGTTAACCACTTAGCATATTGTAATGAATATTCATTAGCAAATTGATGTCACATGGCAGTCCCATTTTTCAGTCTTCCTGTACTGTTAAGTCTTTTCCAGTTTTAAATATATTATAGCTTATCATGTAACAGGGACTAGCTTAGAAAATCTTTAGAACTATTAATACTATATTTTTTAGCTATAGCAATAATCATTTAGTAACTGTTGTATTAGTTTATGATAAGACAAGTATATTCATTTTAGAGCAATTTTTTTTTCATATTGGAAATTGAACCCAGAGCCTTCACACTGAGCTACATCTCCAGCCCTTTAAAAAAAATTTTTTTTAAATTCTTAGTCACCGTTTTTCCAGGCCAGGCTTGAACATGGACTCCTCCAGTCTCACCCTTCCAGAGTACTAGGATTAATATCAGCTTTCTAACAAATAGTACTACATTTTTCAGTTTTTAAGAACATATTTGTTTTTAGGTTCCTGGAAATTTATTTAGTAATTTCTGAAGCTTGGGTTTTGAGTAGCAATTACAATTTTTAAGTTCATTTTTAATCCATATAGGAAGGAAGATAGGTACATGGATTCTGAAATACACTGAGGAGATGTGTTTAAATAGTGCATACACACTGACTGGCAATTGTAGCAATTTATATAGATGTGTATAGATCGATGGCGAGTGCTGTATGCTAGAGAGATAACTGATCACTAACATACTTTGTCTACATTTCAAGTTTTAAAAGGTTGTGTCTATAAACAAGATCTTTTCTGTTAAATATGTAGATTATTAGGTCACTCAGCAGTAAAGCACTGACCATATGCATTATGACAGGAATTTGACACCTGTCATTGAAAATGGTACTTAGAAGCCATATAATACAACAAAGTTGAAGGAGGAGGCTAAGATGTGGGTAAGAAGCTATAATTTGTAATTCAGTGCCCAGGAATGACCTGTCCATGGTAACTCAATCTCTGTCTAGACTTTAGGACTCACTGCTAGTGAACTCTACTAGTTAACAAAATTGATTAGAAATACAGATAGTATTAGGAGAAAATGAAATACAGGTATGGGTATATTTTTTCCTTAGACTGAATTTTTAATTGAAGTAAATGTCCTATTCTGAAAGTCATCTTTTAGGTTAAATATAATTAAATTATTTTATTACATTACACCTGTAAACAACTTTGTGGCAGAATTGTATCCTAATAGTTGATATATATGGTATGGAATTGCCATCAGTTATACTGTTTTCAGATTAATAATTCATTGTATATGAGAATTTATCAGAAAGAAGTAGTGTCTTTCTGTTTCTCTATGTGATTATTTTGCCCAAAAAAGCTTTCATTTTTTTAAGTAGCACAAAAGCTGTAATTGGCATGCTTTGTAAGGAAGTGTCAGTGTGCAAGAGAGTGGCGATCACTAAGAATTCTTTTACGTGTTCTTTCCCCTTTGCACCACCGCCTCCTCAGCAGGGTCACTGAGATCACTAGCTTTTCTTGAAATGGCCATTTTCACTGGCAGGTGCATTATACCCTGTATTTTCAGATTGTTTTTCCATTCTGAATGTTTGGCAGGTTGATTGCTCTGGCTGCATTGACGGAGAAAGGGCTGACAAATGCGGTTGGGCTGGCTGAAAAGACAGTGATTACTGTTTTCCTTTGTGGCTGATTGAGGCCCTTGAAAGGAAAAATTTTAACCTTCACCATTTGGTTCAAAGTATGAGCATATATTGAAATCATTCGTGCCATTTATCCTAGTTCTGTAAACTTGTCAGAACGTAAAAATCGCTCAATTTCAAGTAATGTAGGATTGGCATACGTCATTATCATTTTGATTAAGTTGGAGGTTGTATCATTGTGTGCATTATACAGTGTCATTTAAAGCTTTCTTTCCACGGGTACAGATATTTTTATTGCTTATACTATAGAGTTAGAAAGATTTTCATAGCTCTCTAAACCTAACACTGTGTGTGGGTTGGCAGCTGGTGTGGCCTACAAGCTGCATTTTGTTTGCAGGGTAAAGGCTTGTCTCTAGGCCTCCTGGAGTGTGGGTAATTGCACAGGCTCGCCATTGGGGAAAGGCACAGGATTGGAAGCAGTCAAGCGGAAGAATGTTATGCCATCCCATTGCCACCTTGTATCAGAAAGACACAATCCCAGCAGTGCCATCTGGTTGTTGCTATCTAGTCAGCTGGCCGGGCTGCTGGGACCATGACTTGGCAGCTGGTTCCCATCCTTGACCATTCTTTTGTGTATGTTGTATATGTGTGTGTTTTAGATAATTTTGTATATGGGTCAAGGGAATGACTGTTGCTAACAAGTAAAGTCTTGTTACTGAATAGGCTCTCATTACTTGAGATGCACTCTGCAGCAGATGCCTGCTGCTAGCCCTTGTAGACAGATAACATGTGGTTAGGCAATAAAAATAAGCATTTTCATCATAAAAATTTATCTTGGTTTGTAGCAAAAGAAGGTAGGTAGGGTTATATTCCTATAACATTTTTAGATACATGATTTTAAGTCACTTCATTTGGTTAGGCAAGAGATTTAGTAATTTTAAAAAGTTAGAAACATTGTAGATCTCCATGTATATTTTTATTAAAATTAAAGAAAACATTATTTTAACTGCTTATTGCCATATCATACAATGGTAGATACGCAGACTTGCACTTAAAATGACAGAATTGAAAATGTTGTCTCCTAGCTATTATCTTTAAAATCTGCGTCTCAAATAGCAACCTGAGAGTTAATGTAAGCCGTCTTTATGCCATATGAAGACCCATTTAGACACTGATGGTTTCAGATCACAAGTAAACAGCCAGCTCTGTGGGCTATTTTAGACATTTGATTTTCTTCATTCTCCAGCATTAATGTGTCAGCATGCTATATAAAACTATGCAGGAGTTACACGTTGTTCTGTCTAGAATGATAAATGCTTGCAAGCTTTTGGAGATTTCCAGGAGGAATTCATCTGACTTGCTTATATATCTTATTCCTGCTTATGTAGCCACAGAATTTAGGATGACTGTTGATGAGATGCCACAGAGGTTTATATAAAACCAAGAGGTTTCATCTAATTTTCTCTGATGTTACTTTGGCAAATCTATTTACATGTTCTGTCTTATCATGTGGTATACTTCTTCTTTTATGTAGAGTGTTGTGATACTTTCTGAAATACTATTTCTTAAAAGTTACCAACTATTTGCATAAAAATAATTTAATTGTTCTTTTTTTAGATGAAGAGGAAGAAGATGATGTGGTGACTCCTAAGCCACCTGCTGAGCCTGAAGAAGAGAAAGCTTCTAAAAAAGATGAAGAAAATGATAGTAAAGGTACCTTAAAATTTGTGTTAATTTATCTTACAATTTCTTTTACGGTTTTATAAATAAAATAAAAGCCCCTTAGTGAGAGGGGTGAATCTAGTTAAGAATATGTGATATTCTTTGATCCATAGTATGACAGTCAGCTGATGCGATTTAGCTGATACAAGTCATATTTCAAAAAAAATTTGTTTTCCAGCTCCCCCTCATGAGCTGACTGAAGAAGAGAAACAACAAATCTTACACTCAGAGGAATTTTTAAGTTTCTTTGATCATTCTACAAGAATTGTAGAAAGAGCTCTTTCTGAGCAAATTAACATCTTCTTTGACTACAGTGGGAGAGATCTGGAAGACAAAGAAGGGTAATGTTTGACTGCTAGGATTATAGCTTCCGCACTGTTAATTTACTTTAAGATTAAAAGTGATAAAAGTTATAACACAATCTTTTTTGTGATTTGGTCTTTTTCTATAGAGAGATTCAAGCAGGTGCTAAACTATCATTAAATCGACAATTTTTTGATGAACGTTGGTCAAAGCATCGGGTTGTTAGTTGTTTGGATTGGTCATCTCAGGTAATATAACAAACTTAGTTGCTATTAACTATTTTTATTGTAATTAATATAGAGTTTTATTTCAATTAGAGTTTTGTATAATCAAATCAATGTGTCATTTAAAATAATACAAGATGGTTCTAGTATTGCCACATACTCATTTTGCCTCATGTATTTTGGAACAAATTAGAAGTATTATTTGCTTTTGAAATTCAGGACTTCATGCCAAATTTGGTTTTATTTCAGTTGCTTACCAAATACTTTGTACAAAATTTAAAATAAATATTTTCATGTTAAAAACTTTTAAATAATTAACTGTCCTAATACAAAATTGTACTGCCGTCCCAATGAATATAACCCTAGAGCTGTTTATCTTGGTGAAGTGTTTGTTAGACATTTGTATTTTTAGAATAATCTGATAAAGTCACATTATATGAAATAACTCTTGATCACATGGCCTTCTTTTCCACTTGATTCTTATAAACAGTATCCAGAGTTACTCGTGGCTTCCTATAATAATAATGAAGATGCTCCTCATGAGCCTGACGGTGTGGCCCTTGTATGGAATATGAAATACAAAAAAACTACCCCAGAGTATGTGTTCCACTGCCAGGTGAGATGGTCTTTTAATAGTCTTCCCCAAGTCTAAGGGTTCATTAATGCATTTAGACAAGTGCCTTTTTTCTTTCCTTGTCAACATAATGATTTCATTGGACTGGCATTTACTAAACTGCTCCATATTTGCAAACAGATGTTAACAGAAAACTGAAAACTTCTTAGTTCAGCATGATCTGCCTTTTGTGGCTTTTCTAACATCTCTTATAATGTTTAATCGCACCTAAAGTCCTTTGTTGTGATTGATCATATAAAAGAAATCTTTTATAAAATGTTCTTTCTACAGGAAGTTTTTCAGGAACTTGTTTGCTGAATATAGAATTAGATGGTTGGCCTACTGAATTACTTATACATTGCCTGAGGAGTGGGAACTAGATAATTTTAAGTAGAAACATATGGTTGAAGTAGGAAACAGATGCAGATTTTTAAAGTGGATTTAGTATAAGATTAGAACATGCAAGTCTTTTCTGGTTGCATAAGTTAAAAATCTTTAATATTGTCATAATCCTGAGTAAATACCTGATCAAAACTAGTATTTGTGCTGCTGTCAGGTCACAGTGAGAGGTCAGTCATAGGGCCAGTTATCTATAATCAGTGAAATAATTATTTGCTTTGATCAATTGCTTGAACATATTTATGTAAATAATTATCACATTTGATTTTTAAGCAAAAAATATTCTAAAGATATATTTTTATGTTTTGGAAACAAAATGAAAATGTTGATGAAGTTATTGACTTGTTTTATAACTTCCACTACAACTGACAACAAAGAGGGAAGTATCTTTGATGCATACATTTATTTCTATAATTTGTCAGATTTTTTTCATTTAAATTTTAATTATAAAAATCCTACTTATTTACAGTCAGCTGTGATGTCTGCTACGTTTGCAAAATTTCATCCGAATCTTGTTGTTGGTGGTACATATTCAGGCCAAATTGTGCTTTGGGATAACCGTAGCAACAAAAGAACTCCGGTGCAGAGAACGCCACTGTCAGCTGCTGCACACACAGTAAGTAAATAAGGTTGTTTCAGACTTGCGTGCTCTTTCACTATTAACTATTTAGTGGTGACCATCAGATTGGTTTCAGAATGTGCTTCCTGGGATGTGTGAATTTTTTTTCATTTATCAACCAAGAACAACACCTTTTTTCTGTATTTTTAGGGATCCATTTATCAGAAACTCTTCCTTTCTAAGACAGTCTTTTGTTAATCCACAGAAAAATAGTGAGCTTCACATTAAAAATACCTTCAAGTTATGTTTGTTTTGGGTTTTTTTTTGAGATGAAGAAATACCTATGAGACTTAAACTTCTGTTGTATTTTTTAGTAAAATAATCCCTAAAAACTATTTAATGTCTCTAGCACCCCGTCTATTGTGTAAATGTTGTCGGAACACAAAATGCACACAATCTGATTAGCATCTCGACTGATGGAAAAATTTGCTCATGGAGTCTGGACATGCTTTCTCATCCACAGGTAGGTTAAAATATTGAGGTTAGTGTTGTTTTCAATGTATATATGCCCCAATATATGTTACTTATAAACTGCTTTAGTTATTGTAATAAGTTATAAACCTGAGATAAATATAGTTTGCTGTGCATGTATTTTATTTCCAGACATGTTTCATTTAACTAAGGTACGTTTGTAGAAATAGTATAATAACATAATGCTTTACAAATCAGTTAAAACCAAAGTTTTTCTATGAAAACTTGAAAATGAATGCTTGCAAATACTCCATTTTTCTTGTGTAGGACAGCATGGAGTTGGTTCATAAACAGTCAAAGGCAGTAGCTGTGACATCTATGTCCTTCCCTGTGGGAGATGTCAACAACTTTGTTGTTGGGAGTGAAGAAGGTTCTGTGTACACAGCATGCCGCCATGGCAGGTAAACCTGACATAGAATTTGCAATTACTTAAAATTCGCCCTTAAATAACTTAATGAATCCAATAGGCCCTTACTTAAGTGGAAATCTGTTTGAATGGATAGTGAGTAAGCTAGTCTGAAAAAAGAAAGCCACTTATTTAGAGTGCTAAGTCATAGTAAAATTTAAGATAATTCTATAGCTGTCTCTTAAGGAAAGCATTCCTAAGAAAAATTCCAGGTTTTTTTATTATGAAACATTTGAATATGAATTTTTTGAAATGGTTCAATAAATACTTGGATAACCAAAAAAAAAAAGTGGAAATCTATCCTAGAGCTACTCATTATTTGTGAAAGATTGAGTTTAGGCATATAAAATTAAAAGTTAAATTTTAAGTGGTTTGGAACCTAAATTTTGTGGGTTGTAATATATTGTCATTTTGTGCCTGCATGTGCTCACAGAAGGTAGTGATAGAGAGGAACTTTCAGCAATACAGTATGTACATGCAATATACTGGCCTTTAAATTATAAATAAGATCTTCAGCCATTTTCCCATTTTTACTTACTTAGACTTTTGAGCTTTAGTTCAGTCCTCCTGATAATTGTACAGTAATGTCACGTACACATTTTAAATTGACTAGTATTTCTCCTGCTGTTCAATCTATTTTGAAATTGTCTAGCTGTACCTTATCAATTGCTTCCTTTAAAAAAAATTGAGTGTCTTGAGTTTTATCTCAGATATAGATCACCTTCACTTCAAAGCTTTTGATTTAAAAGTAGCCCAGATGGTCTCTCTTACATGTAGCATCCTTTTGTCTCTCTTCTGCCAACTCAGATATTGGACTTTTGAATTCTCTTGTCAACAGCATGATGTTTCTAGTTCTAAAATGTATTTATTGCTTTACTAGTGTGGTCAGGTCTGGGTGTAATAACATTCAAACAAGTCATTGTGTTGCATTATAAGTACACAGTTAAGTTTGTTGGAATTAAGTCAAGATCTCAATAGGTTGTGTTTATAGTTTCCTTCTAAGCGATTTCACTAATATTTTCACTTTTATGAAACAGCAAAGCTGGAATCAGTGAGATGTTTGAGGGACACCAAGGACCAATCACTGGTATCCACTGTCACACAGCTGTTGGAGCAGTAGACTTCTCACATCTTTTTGTCACATCTTCATTTGACTGGACAGTAAAACTTTGGACAACTAAGGTATCTAAAAGCACAGATGTCTGCCCATTTGGTCAGGTTTCTGACACAAGGTGGTGCTCTACAATCACATAGAAAAGACGGCTTTCAAATAGCTTAGAATCGTTTGTTAATAAATCAGGCTTGGTAAGAAGCTACATAGAGCATGAGTGATGATGTCATTTTCATAAGAGTGTGCTGACAAGTCTAGTAAACCCAGACATGATCAAAGACCAGTCTTCCCACCACTTCAGACTTTTCAAACATAGAATTATTTACTCTAAGATGGAGAAAAAGCCCAAGTATCTTGCATGATACCTCATGTAGTTGTCTTTTAGCCCAACACAAAAGCCTTGCATTTGCTTCTTGGAGAGCTTAGAGACCTATTCAGAACTAGACTGCTTCATAGAGCTGATATGAGATGGAAAAAAGACAGAAACTGATTTGGAAGAAGTCCTATGCCATAAACTATACATAATAAATTTGAATCATTAAGAAAGAATGGTGAAAAGGCATGGTGTATTTTTTATTACCATATAAAATTATTTACTACACAATTACTTATTTATGTAGTTTGTTCTTAATAGGTTCCGATCCTTGAAACACCCATTTATGTGATAAAGTTTAGCTTTCTGATCCTACAGCAATTCCAACAAGTTGACTTTTTCCTGTCTGGTTGAAAGTCTCAAAACAAATCCAAATGGTGGTATTATATACTGTAATGGAAATGGGTTCATTTTCTTTGAACTCATTTTATAGTAGAAGCAGCTTAACTTTGCTATGGAGTTTTTCTGCAGTCTCACTTAATTGCTGGCAAAAGTGTACACTCCATCTATCAGATTCTGTTTAAGTTAAATTTTAAAGCTTTTAATTGTTTTCTTTCTAGCTACCTTATCCTAAATGATGACTTATTTAATAGTTTATGAAGCAATTTAGAGACTATATTTTGTGCTTTAAGAAAACCTACTCATTTTAAGGGGTACCTTTAATTGTTTTAAAGAACTCCTACGTACTTACTGAGTGCTTGCCTCAGAAATCTGAGATAAACAGAGGAAGCACCCTGACTTGGTGCTTCCTTTTAGTTTAACATGATATATATGAGAAGATTGTTTCTCCAGGCTTGCTCTTTATAATCGAGCACTTTCAGATTTGGCATTAGCAGACATAAAAATACCACTTACCCTTAAGTATAATGAAAGGAATAGGGGGGCCGGGGAGATGGCTCAGCAGATTAAGCRCTTCCCTGGCAAGCACAAGGGCCTGAGTTCAATCCCCAGTTCTGCCAAGAAAAAAAAAATAAATAAATAATGAAAGGAATGTCTGAAAAAGCTGCTTGATATGGTATCCAGAATATAAAAGGAACCTAACAGTGTTTAGTTCTTCTTTTTCCTTATAGCAGGATCCAGAGGTATGGTGGTGCATTCCTGTAATCTCAGCTCTGAGAAGGCTAAAAACAGGAGGATCACTACTGAGTCCAAGCTGCGTAGTGAGACCCTGTACCAAATACATTTAATAAAAATTTTTTTAAAAATAGAAATATATTTACAAAACTTAAGATTGTTCTTAAATTTTTGTCCTTTTAATGAGTTATAGATTGAGAAAAGGTGAAGAAAAGATTCTCACACACATAAGCAAAAAAGTATGCAATTTAGCTTGTAAAACCAAACAAAGTACAGAACTGAAATGACAGCCCCTTAAGTTGCTGGATGTCCACATATGCTCCCACCTTGGGTTTGTGTACAATTACAGCCCTCCTCCCACCCCATGCATGTAGCTTTGATGGGGGTTTGTTTTTGAGGTACTGGGGATTAAACCAAGGGTACTGTACTACTGAACTACATCCCTAGTCATTTTTTCTTTTTAGTTTGAGACAGGGTCTGTTAAGTTGCTATCCTTGAACATAGACTTCCTGGCTTAGTTTCCCAAGCAGCTGGGACTATAGGCATATGCCACCAGACCTGGTTGAGACATTATATGTTTATTAGGTTCTTGGCCAACTTCCTGTTTGACAATTGAAAAGATTCTTGTATCTATTTATACATTGATTTGTTTTAAATCTCAGGGATTTGGGTTACCAACCTCTATTTGGCTTTAAGTTTGAGGCTTCCATCTTTGTATAAACAGATTTTTAAAATGAGTTCATCTTGTCTAATCAAACAAAGAGAGTTTACTGTGCTAGTGGACTGGTTGATATTTGATTTTGTTGTACCACACAGCTAATTGATAGGTGGCTGATATTTTTGTTTTGTATTTTGCTATATTTCAATATAGAAGTGACTCTTAAATAAGAATAAACACTTATCAGAACCATGTTTACTGGGCTGGCCAGATAGCTCAGTGAACTAAAGGGCATGCTTAGGCAGAGCACAGCAGCAAGGGTTCAATCCCCCGCCCCCGCCCCATTTGCCATGCCAGCCCCACCCCCAGGGCTCATTGAGACAGCAATTGAGATTGGGCATGGTGGTGCACACCTGTAATCCCAGCGCTTGAGAGGCTGAAAACAGAAGGATCACTACGAGTGTGATCTGTATAATGAGACCCTGTAGACCTTGTAGACCCTGACCTAAATACACACAAAAAATATGTTTACCATAAAGTGGCAAAACTAAGATTGGTTAATATGGTAATTGCTTAGAATAGGCAGTTTTTGGAGTTCTGTAAGTCTATATGTGCCTTGAAATTTCTCTTAATCTATGATGTCTCAAAGCCCGTCCTTAATCTGACAGCTTTTCTGTTTAATATTGAGAAGATACTTACATTATAACAGATCAAAAGATCATACTGCATATACTAGACAAATTAAAATGAAAACATGCTTTGGGGGTTCTTGGGGAAGCTGACTGCTGATCTAGACCCCATCCCTTCTAGCAGCAGTTACCTCAGTGATTTGTAATTGGCCAGTGTCCAGCCTCTTTTCTGCATATTTACTCAGTTTTGTCAGCCTACTAGAGTTGATTAGACAGGGGAGTGCTGAATGGGACTAACGGGCTTCTAAGACACTGATACATTGGAGAATGTTGATTTATTAATTTACAGTGAGAAAGAAACCTGACTGCTGGAATGCCCAGATACTCCCGCTGGCCTGAGCAGCTCATTGTTTCCCTGTAGCCAGCCCACATGGGAAGCCAAATTATAATCAGAAGATTGCTTGGTGAACAGGAATTAGAACAAAAGAAGTTTTATGATTTGAATATTCAGTGGCATCAAGCTAAGATAGCTTGATTCATTCATCTTCAAATAGAGATAGCCTTGCCATGGGGTAGTAATTCTTCTCAATCCGATAGCTGAGACACACTCCCATCTCCCCTGAACAATACTAGATGGGTACTATCTTCATTTTCTTTGTAAGATTTTGATTCTTTTTTATTTAGTTTGCTTTTATTAGATACACTTCCAAAAAGTTATAGTAAGCTATTTTTAACCTTGAGATTATTTTTCTTCTGATACAAGTTGAGGACATAATTGTTTCCCAGTTTTCTACAAAACACCTCACTATTAAATCAGTGTATTTCCTATTGCTACTAATTTTATTAATCTAGAACTCTCCAGTTACCCAAGCTTTGAAATATCATCTGTATTAGTTTTCTGTTGCTGATAGAACAAATAGGTGACTGAAACCAACAAAAGTTTATTCTCTCATAACTTTGGAGGCATTAATTTCCAAGTGGAGGTGCTGGTGAGCTGGGTACTTTCGGAGGCTGGAGAGCGAGTTAGTTGTCTCCCATCAGTCCTTTGGTTCGTTGGCATGCAACCGTCTCACTTGTGTCTGCCTCTGTCATTGGAAGACATTCTGCCTATTTGTCTTACCATGTCTTGATTCCATATTTTTCTTTTTCTTTTTTCTTTTTTTTTTTTTTTTTTTTTTTTGGCAGAACCGGGGATTGAACTCAGACCCTTGCGCTTGCTAGGGAAGCGTTTATTCCCCTGAGCCATCTCCCCGGCCTAATATTTTTCTCTCTTAAGGACAATAATTATGTTAAATTGAGAGTCCACTCTTAATGCAGTATGACCTCATCTTAACTTGAGGTCTTACTTGTGAAATCTTTGCACATAAGGTTACATTTACAGATACCAGGTGGGCCTGGATTTTAGAGGGAAGCTCTTCAACCAAGAGTATAACTTGAGCCTAGGAAAAAATTATTGTGAGTCCCTTGACCATGCAGTGTTTATTCTCACAAATGGACCACAGTGACCTATTTTTGCTTATTCAAACACTACCTATCCTCAGAGAAGCCCTTTGTTTTGATTATAACTCTTTTGGAAAATATGGTTGTTTTGTTTGTTACTGGGAATTAAACTGAGGACCTTGCATGTGCCAGGCAGATACTGTGTCACTGAGCTATATCCACAAAAGCTGGCATATGTGTCTTATAAGTTATTTATGTGTTAGAATTTTACAGCTTCAGAGACCTATAGATATTATAGAGTTTTGTGCTTCTCGGTGGTTCCCCCTCCCCCCCCCAGGGCCAGGGATCGAACTCAAGACCTTGCGCTTGCCAGGCAGTCATTTATGCCCCTGAGCTATCTCCCTGGCCCTATGCTTCTCAGTCTTGTTCACACATTGTTAGTCACTTCGGCAATTTTTTAAATTTTCAGTGCTTATGTGGCATCCCAGAAAAATTAATTCAGATTATCTTAGGGAGAGACTCAAGCAACAGCATTTTTCAAAGATTATAGGTGGTTACAAGTATAATCAACTTCAGAACCATGGTACATAGTCTTTGTTTTATAAGTAAGGAAGTAGCTTAGAATAATGTAGTGACTTTTCCCAGTCCTAAAAACTAGTTGCCAGAAGGCCTAAAGCAAAAGACTACATTCCAGGCCCCTCCTCAGGTTTTCCACGCTGCTGCTCTATTTGGGTAAAAGTGCTCTTTAAAATAAGAAAAAAAAATATTTGTATTTTGTTTCATTTTAGAAAGAGGATCTTACTGCATTGCCTTGGTTAGCTTTTAACTCACAATCCACCTATGTCAGCCTCCCAAGTGCTGGGATTACTGGCATACACCTTCACACCTGACTTCACTATTTTAAATAATTTAGGGTTTCTATTTACAGCATCATATGTAAAATTAATATATTATGAAACAGCATTTGATGTTAAATGTGTCTGTTTTTCTCTCTGAAGGGAAAAAAAATAGAATTAATGGACAGCAATGTTTTTAAAAATAAAACTTGAAAATGTTTAAAAAGAAAAAGAAAAATGTTATAAAGGGTCATAATCACATTCTTTAAAATTTGAGAGCATCCTGCTTTTTTATTGTGATCTTTTATGCAGGTACATTGCATCCTGCTTTTATCTCTGGCTACATAATAGTCCACTGTGTAGATGAAACATTTGGCCCAACTATTACCTGATATATTTAGCAGTCTTTTTTGTTATAAGTAAGTTTTTATTTAATTTGCTTGTAGCTTCTTTAATATTTTGTGAAATGAATACATACTCACTTGTCTCTGGTTTCTTTTGGTTAACATTCTATGATTCATGTTGTTGAAAACAGCTAGAGATTGTTCATTATCTCTGCTCTATGTTGCTATATCCATTCTCTCTGCTTTATCTATTGTATTCTTTTTTTAAAAAACTTTTTTATTTTTTCTATATTTTAGGGAAGAGTTTACAAGGTGTTCAGGGTCTCGCTACTAGATCGAACTCGTAGTGATTCTCCTGTTTACGGCCTCCCAAGTGCTGGGATTACAGGCGTGCACCACCATGCCCAGTCTCAATCATAGTCTCAGCGCACCCTGGCAGGTGGGGCCGGCCCAGCAGGCCTGGGGATCGAATCCCTCACTCCTGCACCTGCTTGCAGGTGCTTTAATCCACTGAGCTGGCCCCTATCCATTGTATTCTATAAATATACCATATTTTACCCATTTTGCCTGGTAATTGGTTAATCTCATTTTAAGGCAGTCATAAACAGTTGGGATTTTTTGTTTTGTTTTTTATGAGGCTAGCTGTAGTAGTTTTTGGTAAATATAAATAAATGTTTCTATTGTGCATGTACATAGAAATGGAATTACTTGGTTTTGAGTTATGCCTGCATTCAGCTTTCATACTGCGGAGCCATTTTCAAAGTGGTTGTACCAGTTCACAATTCACCAGTCACAGGAATTTCCCTTTTTTGTTTTAACTGTTGGAGTTTGTGCAGTAACATTGTGTGATGAATGATTAATGACAGTAAATGTTTTTTTCCTTAGCTGGGTCTTGATCTTTTTTTAAAAAAAATCTAAGTGATAACATGACTTTTTTTAAAGAGAGTTTTATTTTATTTTCAGTGCTTGAGATTGAACCCAGGGCCTCAAACATGTGCTTTACCACTGAGCTGTACCCCACGCCCTTTATTTTTCTTAGAAGAGATAAGGTACCACTATGTTGCCCAGGCTAGCTTCAAACTTCTAGGCTTACGTCTTGCTCTTCAGCCTCCCAAGTGGCTAGGACAACAGGTGTGCACTACACATCTGGCTTGGAGAGTTGTTTTGAATTCTTTTTCATTTTTCATGTTATAGCTTTGGTTTTCTTTTTCAGAGACTGCTGTTACAGTTATATCTGTTGATTTGTCTGTTACTTTTTAAAATATTTTCTTTTTTAAAAATAAACTGAAGGCCAGCCAGATAGCTGAGCAGACTAAAGCGCCTGCTTAGGCAGAGTGCAGCGGCCGGGGTTTGATTCCTGGCTTTTCAGTATGGGCCCCACCCCCAGGGCACACTGACATGTGATTGAGACTGGGCGTGGTGACCCGTGCCTGTAATCCCCGTGCTTGGGAGGCCGAAAACAGGAGGATCACTACGAGTCTGATCTGAGTAATGAGGCCCTGTACCAAATACATTAAAAAAATAAAAAAGTTTATTGAGATTCAATTTGTGTACCATAAAATTAATACTTTTTAAATGTACTTTTAGTGGTTCATAGTATGTTCACCAAGGTTTGTGTTATCATTAGTGTCTAATCTTACATTTTCAAATTTAAGAAATGATCTACCCATTAGTAATTTCCCTTCCCACAGCTCCTAGAAACCACTAATGTATGGATTTGTCATTGACTGCTTATGGAGGTCTCATGAAATCATGCAGTACATGTACTGCTTCTTTCTCTTCACTTCCTCGAGTCATTCGGGTTGTAGCATGTGTCAGCACTTCACTCTTTCTATGGCTGACTGATGGTCCATCATGTAGATACATTGCTAGTGGTTTATCCACTCATCAGTTAATGATTTAGGCTGTTTCCACTTTGGTGCTATTGCAACTAAGGCCACTGGAAACACACGTGTAAGTTTTGTATGTGCACCTGTATTTTCATTTCTCTGGCATATATACTTAGGAGTTCAATTGTTAGGTCAAATGGTTAGCTGTAATTAACACTTGCAGAAGCACCAAACTGTTCTTCAAACTAGCCATACTGCTTTATATTCCTATGAGCAAGGTGTGAGGTTTCTGGTTCTTGGTGATCATGGTTTTCTGCCCTGCCAGGTAAGTGAGGATTCTGATTTTTCATGTCCTCACCTATACTTGGTTTTGTTTTTATTTTTGGTTTTTGTTTTTTGTGGTGTTTTTTTGTTTTTTTTGTTTTTGTTTTTGTTTTTTGCAAAACTAGGGATTGAACTCAGGCCCTTGTACTTGCCAGGGAAGCGCTTATTCCACTGAGCCATCT
>NDGN011480306.1:0-12334 GCA_002564285.1 Tympanoctomys barrerae
CTGCTGCTGGCCGCCCTTGGTGCGTGCTCGCTCACACGGCAGTGCAACCGCCAGGCCTTCCACAAGCACGGCCGCTCCACCACCACCAGCGACATGATCACCGAGATTGGGGCCGCCTTCCGGGAGCTCTTTGAGGCCTGAGCCAGCAGGGTGAAGGAGCCACAGGCGGCAGCTTCCCTGTGCACTAGGTGTGGCCCCCATAGACTGGCTGGTGAGGGGCGAGGGGTGGGGTATGGTCTCCTTTGAGCTGAGAGGTGCCACAGGGTTAGGTGCCATCCAGCCATCCTGCCCCTCGTGTGGGACTCAAGTCCGCATCTGCCATTCTGTCCTGGGGACCTGTCCTCACCTGCCCTCTGGGCTCCTCTTCAGACCCTACCACTTGTGACAAAGGTCCTCAGGGATAAGAGGTGTACCTGGAGGTCCTGTGGCTTGTGGTGCAGCAGGGCAGACCCACAGGCCAAGCCCTCACACCCCTCCCCATCTGTGCCCTGGTGGTCCTGCATGGCCAGTGTCCCGGCTGAGCAGTGTCTGGGCAGCGGTCAGTGCTGGCTCACACAAGGCTGTGGACCACCCCACCATTGGCCCCGGCCAAGGCCTCACTGCCACGCCAGGCGGGGCTTGAGCCTGCCTTGCGCTCCTGAGACTTGCAGCCTCAGGCAGCCAGAGTAGCACATCTGCCCATCGCCCACCTGCCCCTCTGTGAGGTCATTCCGAGGCTGGCCTGAACAGCCACTGCTTCCAGAGAAATAAAGCTCAGTGGTCACAGGAAGTGCCTGGCTTTTCCCACTCGTGGAGCTCCTCTGCTTCGTATCAGATGTGCTTAACGCGGGCAGTGACATGTCCTTCACAACGCTCATGCCTGTGGTTCCACACATGGAAGGGGCATCCTGCGCCCCCGGGACTGCAGTGTTAAATGGTGGTGGCCAGGGGCAGCCCTGCCACCAGGATAGAGGGAACACCAGAGAGCAGGCCACAGCATCCGCCCCTCAGCTGTGCCTGGCTATGTGCCCAGCAGGAGAGCATGGCCTCGTCACTGGGCAGCCAGGACACCTTCCTGACCCCTGCAGCTTCCCGTAGTGCTTGATCTCAGTGCAGGCTGTAAGACATCAGGGCGAGAAGGGAGCTGACCCTCAGGTCATGCCGTGACACCTGCCCTGGCCTGACCCCCTGCCGGCAGCACAGAGCTGTAACTGCAGTGGTCCAGCACCAGTGCCACTCCCCGTGGTCCAGTCACCTTCCGAAAGCCCTGCCACTAAGCACATAAGCTGGTGGGGGCCACAGGACAGGCCTGGCCAGAGCAGAAGACCTGGAGTCTGAGAAGGTTTATCTTCTCTTGCTTGTGCATCTGACCTGTGATGACATGACATGCCAGGCCAGGCATAGGGCCACCAAGGAGCCCAGTCTTGTCACCTACGGCCTGAGTCATTCTGTACCGGGGGGGTTTCCTCACTGCAGAACCTACCTTGAGATGCACCCGCCATAGCACAGCCACCCGCTGCCCTCCCAACGTGGAACACTCGGGCCCTGCAGCCCCCTGTGACTCAGGTCCCCAGGGCTCCCCCAGTGCAGCACATCCTTGGGCACTGGGCCTGCAGGTTGCATGTGCCCAGGATGCTGGCTGCCTTAGATTTGCAGAGCCACTAGAGGGCTCTACTGAACTGAGCAGTGGCCACTGGCTGCACATCTCTGGAGTCGGGGAGGGGGACAGCAGACACTACAGGGTGGGGATGGGTGGTCGCTTTATTTTTTCCTCCGAATGCCTTTAGGGCAGGTTTGGCTGGCTTGCATTGTGGGGATGAACCACAGCAACCTGAGCCTGGCTGCTTTGCTGAAGCAGCCACTTACAGAGCTGAGCTAAGGGGCAGGGCCCGTCGTCGCTTTATTTTAATGTGGCTAAAGAGCCACAGTTGAAAACATGAAGTCCTTGGGGAGGAGCAGAGCTGCGGCCTGTGGTCCTCAGCCACCCGGCTTCTGCTGTGCTGTCCGTGGGTCCAGCAGCTCCCAGGTGGAGGCCACACTGCTTCTGTCCTGGAGGGAGAGAGGGTCTGTCACCGCACTCCAGCTGCAGAGGGTGGGGGCAGACCTGGCTTCCAGCCCACCTACACTTAACTGGTGACCCTGGCGGCCGATGCCCTTCCTGCCCCTACACCTAGCATGGTGGCTGCTTAGGGATGTGTGCTGTTGGCAGTGTGACACCTGACACACAAGCTCATGTGGACATGTCCTGGCATCCCTGCCTGGATAGCCACACTCACCTTAATGCTGATACCATGGGCAGCAAGGTCCTGGCGAAGCATGTCACATGCGTCCAGCAAGGGTTGCCTCTCCTGCAGCTGCTGTCGCCGGGCATCCCCAGTGGCTGCCTGTGTGTCCAGTGCAAACTGCCGCACCTTTAGCCGGAAGCGCACCAGCGCGTCGACTACGCTGTGCAGGGTGGCTGCGCTGCTGTCTCCTGCAACACACTGTGCATGACACTGGTAGGCAAGCGTGCGGCAGGCTACGGCGCCCCGGCCTGGAATTCCCAGTTCCTCTGGGTGGCCCTTTCAGGGACCCAGAAGGGATGTGCTGGCCCAGCTTCAGAGCCAAGCTGACCCTGCCTCTTAGGCGAGAAGATGCTTCCCCACTCTGCCATGGGGCTGGGCACCCCATGGTGGGAGCACAGGCCCTGCTGCACAGCTCAGCCAAACCCCGGCAGCCTGACTGCGAACCAAAGTGACGGGGTCACACAGTGGTCACCTGGATGAATGGATGGCAGATCTGCAGGCAGCTGAGCAAACCTAGGCACCTGAGAGGACCCAGCGCCGGCAGGACTCTGGCTTCCTCCCACCTGCTCAGGAGCGGCAGCTGTGCTGTCCAGCTGTGCTTGCGACTAGGCCAGCACCCAGCACTCCCAGTGTGTGTGGTGTTCAGCCTTCCCCTCACCCTGTACAGAGGCTGAGTTCTGCTGCAGACAGGTGTGAGCCTGCGGAGCCTACATCTTGAGGCTGAGGCGAAAGAGCTGCTGTCGACTAGGCCCAGGTCCAGACCCAGCTTGGCCCTGTCCTTACTCAGCTGCAGCCTGGAAGCCACACCCACAGCCGTACATAGCCCTGGGCAGAGGGCTGGGGACAGCCCCTGTGAGCACTGCCAGCAGCCGCCACAAGGCCCACAAGGCATCCCAGCCACCAGGTCATCTGTGGGTGCAGAGCCTCAGGTGTGGGCGAGGTCCCAAGTCAGCAAGTACAGGTCCCGAGAGGGGCTGAGCCCTGTCACAGGCCCCAGGCCCTGCGTGGCAGTGGCCAGCCACTTGTCAATGCAGTGCTGAGCCAGTCAAGTGCCTGTGGTTGGCAGCTTTGCCGGTGGCTACCTGGAGACCCAAGGGTGTGGTCAGGGCCACTGCCCAGGGGGCTAGGCCTTGAGGGTCACCTTGGGGAGCTGTGGAGAGCAGCCTGGCGAGGAGAGCAGTCTGTGGACCCCGTGGGGGTGACGGGAGGAGGCAGGGGAGGTGGGGTTCCAGTGGGGTTGAGCCCATGTTTCAAGCTGCACAGGTGAGTTGTAGCAGCAGCTTTCTGTGTACTGTGTGCACATGTGTGTGTGTGTGTGTGTGCATGCACACAGCAGGGCCCCACAGCCAGTTCCACGCAACATGAGACCCACACCACCAGCTTGCAGTGCCAGCCCTCCTCTGGGACCCAGTGAGCAGAGTACAGCCTGGCTGGGCCCCACAAGGACACCAAGGGTTGTGCAGTGCATCAGGACAGAGCTGCCCCTCCGAGAGGTCCTGGGCTGCACAAAGCCACGGCCACATGAGTGCCTGGCAGATTGTGGCAGAAAGCCACTCCAGCAACACTCCGCTGTGCACATGGTTGGGCACCCTGGCCAAGCACCAGTGCCAGTGCCTCAGAATGCTTTTGTGTTCTGGGGACAGTGACATCTTTAGCCACGCCGGAAGTTCATGGGGCACTGTGTCCCTCAGGTGCACACTGTGAGGGGGTGGGGGTGGACACAGCCACTCTAGCAGGCCTGAGAGGATGCAGGGCACCAACCTGCTGACTGGCCAGAGAGATCCCCACAGTCTCGAAGAACTGCTCCACATAGGCGACAATGGCACCCAGCACAGCGGGGCTCCTTGGACCCCCCAGGCCCTGCAAGAGACAGGCAAGCCAGGTGCTGTGGCACACACCTGCCATCCCAGCACTCAGGAGGGTGAGGCAGGAGGACCACTGTGAGTTCAAGGCAGCTGAACTGCAGTGAGACCCTGTCGAGAACTAAACAGGGCCAGGGATGTTGCTCAGTGGCTTAATCGCCTGCCTCCCTGGTAAGTGCAAGTCCAGGGCCCAAGTTCAATGCCTTGCACCACAAAAACAGGTAAATATAGAGGGGTGCTGTGTGTCAGAACACGGTGCCAGCGGTCCCTTCCAGGTGGCCCACAGCTTCCCCGGACCAGGACACAAGCCAGCTCTGGCAGCCTGAATAGTGAGGGTGTCCCAGGCAGCCCTGCCTCGCTCTCCCCATCTGTCATGTGGGGTGTGGCACCAGCTCATCAGCAGGTTCCTGAGGGCACACGTAGCCCTGGCAGTGTGGGGGCACAGTGGTGGAAGGGCAGCTCCTTGGTGAGACACATCCCCTGAAGGCCGGGGCCAGGCTTACTGGTCCTCAGCCTCCTCCCTAACACCCTCCACACCCAGCCCTTCCTGTGAGGACCCCAATGGCCCTGCCAGGCCCAGAGCTGCAGGCTTCACAGAGAGAAAGCAGTGGCCAGGGAGGCCCCAGGGCACCACAGCTGCGGGCTGGGCCCACATGGCCCTGCTGGTCACCCTCGAGGCCCGACACCAATTCCTATAGCAGCTGGGACCGTCCCACAGCTCACAAGCCCCGCAACACAGTGACCAGCAGGGCCCCGATGTGCACCTGTGGTCCCCCCTCAGCTGTGCCAGACACTTGGACCCTCCCAGCACTGCAGGACAGTGGCCCGGAGACTTGTCATAGACGCTGTCTCCTGGCCCAACCCATAAGCCCAGCAGACCCCACAGAGCCCTCCAGCAGTGCCACGCTGGGGCAGAGAGGGTGTGGCCAGGATCCCTGTGCTGCTGAGGCCCTGGAGCAGGACAGACTCCACGGTCCACAGCTCTCAACTTTCCCGGCCCTGCATGGGGACAGCGCTCCTAGATATGGGTCCCCAAGAGCAAGGACCAGCCCTGGCCAGGGCAACCCTTAGTGTCTGCAGGGACAGGAGCTGCTGTTCCCCTGCCCCGCCTGTCCAACACCCAGGTGCCTGCTGAGCTGGCCTTGGTGCTGAGCACTGGACTCCTGCGCCCCCTCTTAGATGCTTCCCTCTGGGAAGCGTCATGAGCAGAGTGGACAGTGAACCTCATCCCGAGGCTCAAGTGCACCCCGGAGCGCAGGCCCTGCTCGCAGGCGTGCCCGGGGCCACGGTGCGAGGCCTGCATCTGCGGTCCCTGTTCTCATGCTCTGCTTCGTGTCCACCGTGAGCTGCGCAGCTTTGCTGCCCACACCCTTCCACAGCCACACTGAGGCCTCAGAGCGGGGAACTGCGGACTGTATCCCCTGAAACCATGAGCCAACTGAACCCGAGAGCATGATGCCTCGCGGTGCACCTCTGTTGTGGGGAAGCTGACGAATATGTGACGCACTGTCCACATGGGAACTGGGGTCTCCGCCCATGGGGCACGTGTCCTCTGGTCATGACAGCCAGGAGGCTCACAGAGAGAGGGCTTTGGGGAGACTCGGGCGCTCCAGAGTGGCAGGCCCAGTGGCTCCCTGGGAGAGGCCTTGAGGTCCCCAAGTTACCTCAGAAGCCACCCGGAGCTGCCTGTTCCCCAGGCGCACAAGGTCCAGGATGGCATCCACCGCCCTCAGCGTGTCGAAGTCATCCGCCAGTGCGGCCTGCACAGTGGCCCGGGTGCTGCTGAGCCTGAGGAGGACCAAGGGACGTGAGTGGTGCCAACAGAGCTTCCTGTGCCCGTGGGGCAGGGTCACGGCGGGACACAAGGCTCCGCCCTCAGGCCTCCCGGGAGTCACCTGGGCAGTGGGGACAGCACAGCTGCATGGACTGAGGCACAGGCAGGGGACAGCATGGGGCCAACAGGGGCTCTGGCAGCCGGGGATGGCCATAGCATGCAGCACTGGGGCGCAAGGGAACAGGCTGAGCAGTCCTGTTGCTGAGTCCAGGAGACCCGGGCCACACAGCCCACATGAAGCAGCAGCCTGTGCCCCATTTCCAGCGGTGTCCTCCCCTCCCCATGGGCCCGGCATCCCCACCTCCAGGCCCTGCAGGTACTGCTCCTGCTCCAGTGGTCCTGCCTCAACCTCCCTTTCATCCTCCAGCCCGGCTCTGCGCTCTCTGCGTGCTGGCCCGGGAAGCTGTCCTCATGCCCTGTGCTGCCAGCTCCAGGGTACTGGGGCGCAGGCCCGCCGGGGTGGCAGTGTGGCTCAGCCCACACGCACATGCCATCCAGGCCACTACGGGCACGGCACCCTTGACTTTGTCCATGCCAGGCCCCAAGGCCCTGACTGTGGCTCGTGGCCCCAATGCGCCCTTCCTCTCCCTCTTTTCTGCAGTCTGGGTGCTGAACGCAGGCCCCACCCTTAACAAGCAGCTCTCGGTAAATTCCCAGGCTGAGCTCGAAAGCACGGCCCTTCTGCCTCAGCATCCCAGAGTGCAGGGATGTGGGTGCGCGCCTGACCCATCCACGTCTCCACGCATGCCCCACTGACTGTGGCCCCTGGAGACCAGGCCTGAAGAACGCCCACTGCTGCCACCCCCTGCAGCAGGGCTGCTCACACGCCCCGCTGTGGGACCGTGACTCCTGAACAGCCACCCTGCGGCTCACCTGTCCCACAGCTCAGCTTCGCTGACCGGGCCGCCAGCCAGCTGTCCTCGTATGTAGGCCCTTGCGTCCTCCACAAAGGAGGCCAGGCCGCGCAGGACGTGACTGGCTTCATGCATGGTGCTGTCGCTGTAGTCGACGGCTGCAGAGGACATGGTGGTTGCTAAGCAGAGGCTGGAAGGACCAGGGACTCTCCCAGCCTCTGAGGAAGACACACATTTCCAGCGGCCACTCGCTAGGGAGTGCATCCTGCTGTCCCTAAGCCTGTCCTTCCCAAGCCATTAAGAAAGGGGTGTGTGGGGGTGGGGAGATGGCTAAGTAGAACTGGCAAGCACAAGGGTCTGAGTTCAATCCCTGGTTCCACCAAAAGAAAAAGGGGGGTGAGGGGGAAGGGCCTTGCCATGCAGTCCAGGCTGGCCTAGAACTCACTACCGGCCTTCAACTCCCTGCAATCCTCCTGCCTCAGCCTACTGAGGTCATCTGGCCTGAGGTGGCCGCTGCTCACCTGAGCGGTAGCTGCTGCGCAGGCAGAAGAGCCGGAAGACATCAGGAGAGAAGCTCTGCAGGAAGTCCTAGGAGAGGCAGCGCTCGGTCAGCGGGGTCACTCAGGCCTGCGGCTCTGACGGACAAGGGCGCTAATGGCAGAGGCCGGAGGGTCCAGCTTCATCTCCACACTCACCGCCACTCACCCTCCCTACGGGCCTAGCAGCCAGGCTCCAGGGGACCAGGAGGCCACGTGCAGGACAGTGTGGGCAATGGGCCCACAGCTGCCCAGGGACCTGTGAGGACAGCGCTAAACACAGGGAGGGAGGAGCTGGGACCACTGAGAAGCAGGTGTGGGGCCCAGGCCCCTCACCCCAGCACCGAGGCTGGGGCAGGAGGACCATGTTCTCGCCCAGATCGGTCAATTTAGTGACTTAGTGAGACACTGCCTCAAAATTTTAAAAAGGGCTGGGGACAGAGCTCAGCATAAAGGCCCTGGGTTTAATCCCCAGCGCTGTACACAACCACATGCTGAGTGGCATACAGCATAGAACCTGCCAGTGAAACCCACTGCCGGGGTTCCATCTCAGCCCAAGAGGCTGAGGCAGGAGGATCACCACAAGTGTGGGACCCGAGTGGGCCGCAGAGTGAGACCCTGTTTCAAAAGATGAGACACAGGTAGAGGCAGGAAGGTGCAACCACCATGCCCACCCACAAAGCCTCACTGGGAGACCCCGATGGTGGGAGTGGCCTGGCCTCTGGGGTCTGAGGGGGGCGGCGACCTTGCTGGGAGGTGGGCCACAGCAAGGGGTGGGTGGTTCTCCCGTGGACAGGGCAAGCCCGGCAAGGAGACCGTGGTCCGCGTTACCTTGACAGTGACGTAGTTCTTCAGGGACTTGGACATCTTCTGCCACTGGCCCTTGACATGCAGGTGCCCTGCAACGGACAGCCCACCCCTGAGCTGTGGCAACCACGGGACACGCGGGGCACCCGAGGCAGGCGACAGCCACAGGGCCTGCTTTGTGGCCTCTAGCCCACCCCCTGGCACCCTGAGGTCCAGGAGGGACAGTAGAGGAAGGCCCTGCTCTTCCTTCCCGAGCCCAGCCCGGGCGACAAAGTCCAGTGCTCGCTGAGGCAGGAGGATCACCCTGAGTTCCAGGCCGGGTTGGGCTGCGTAGCCATGGGAATGGTTTTTCTTTTCTTTTCTTTTTTTTCTTCTTTTCCTTTTTGCGGAACTGGGGATTGAACTCAGGCCTTTGCCCTTGCCAGGGAAGCGCTTATTCCACTGAGCCATCTCCCCAGGCCCTGGGAATGGTTTTTCTGAAAACTGCTTAAAGTGCAGCTACAAAGCAATGTCATTCTGCCTAACACATCATCTAGCCACTCACGGCTCACTTTAAATCGACAGTACTTGAAAATGGAACGCGTTGCTGGGGTCAGAATATTGGTGTTCTCTGGGACTCGCAGAAAAGGGACAGCATGGCAAGATGGCCCAGAGGTCAGGGTCAGGCCTGGCACGGGTCCCTTACTGAGCTACTTTCCGTGCTGTGTGAGGAGCAGGTTGCTTTAGCTCCCGTTTCCTGTGCCCAGGCACGGGCATCACGGGCCAGGCCCCGGTGGACAGCATCAGAGGCAGAAGCCAGGAGGGCAGGTCTCAGGCTTGGTGCGGATCCTGAGCTGCATCCCCAACGCTCTTGTTTATTTTCTGGCAGGATCTCACCAAATCGCCGTGCTGTCCAGGCCAGTCTTGACCATGTGATCCTCCTGCTTCAGCCTTCCAGAGTTCTGGGACCACAGGCAGGCACGAGCTTTTAAAGGTACCTACCTCAGGGAGCACCCAGCCCCCACCAAAGGACCCTTGGGGACACACTGAGCCACATCAGAACCAGAAGGGAACTGTGTCCTGCCACGTAGACGGCAGGGAGGCACAGCATGGGCCTGAAGCAGGCAGCTGCCGCGCCCAGGGAGGACTTCCGGTTTCCAGCTATGCTTCTTGGGCACCACACCTAGGTCTCGGGGCTCTGTGAGCTTCTACAGCTGTGCCCTGCCCTGGAGCCCTGAGGCGACACCGCTGCTACGAGGCCAAGGTCTCCCAGCTGGCCCGCTTCGCAGGCCACACCCTGCCGGTGCCCCCAAATCTCGCATCTCGCTGGGCTCTCAGGACACAATGGCCACACCAGGCCTAGAGGACCAACGCATGTCACAGCCACCAGACGGCCCTACGTGTTCCCATCTGGGCCCCAAGGCCACAACTAACCTGAGCCCTGAGGGACTCAGTGACCTACTTCCGGCACAGCTGCTCCCGAGGACTGGTCCCAAGGAGGGGGGCCCATCCATCCCCAGGGAGCACAGCAGGGATCGACAGGATGGCCACGCAGGGGACTCAGGAGCAGTAGGGTCTCGGGTGCCACGGGACTTTGCTTTTCAAAACAGTCTCTGGGTTCCAGGCTGTTCTTGAACTCACTATGTAGCCTAAGCCTCAAACTCAGTGACCCTCCTGCCTCAGCCTCCCAAGTGGTGGGAGCACACCCCGCGCACCACACCTCGCAGTGGTTTTCCCACTCACCCTTGCATGCCAGGCTGTCCCAAGTCCTGTGTGCAGCAGCTGGAAGCCCTCCCCACATCCCAGTTGGGTCACTTTCCCACGGGAAGGGCTGCCCTCAGCCCCAGCCCGGCCACATGTTCCCACAGCCAGTGAGGGCCACACAAACACCATGCTCACCTGAATGCAGGAAGTAGTTGCCCCACTGCGCACACTGGTGAAAGGCCTCACACTGCGCAATCTCGTTCTCATGGTGCGGGAAGGCAAGGTCCACGCCGCCCGAGTGCACGTCCAGGTGGCTCCCAAACACAGCGCTGCAAGACACGGCACTGCAGCGGGCCTGGGGAGGGGCTCAGTGGGCTGGGCATGGGCACGCGCCCCTCTCCGGGGCCATGAGTGGGTGGGTGAAAACCTCAATGTGTAGCCAGCACCTGTACCCCACCTGATCCGGGGCACCTGCAGCCCAGGCGCAGTGGGAGGGACCATCAGACACTGGGCGAGCACTTAAGAAAAGAATCGCTCCCGTACCACGCACTGCCAGGCTGTTGGCCACAGCTCCCCATCACTCCTGTCTTTCTGCAGGAGCTCTGAGGTTCGCTATGAGGTGCGATCAAAAACATGATTAGCGATGCTGCCCACAAAATGATGATCCAACAAAAGGCAGCTCACAGAAACACGGCGCTGTGCCCTGGTCCACCTCGGCCACAGGTCTGGCAGTGTGACTCCTGGCTCTTCCGCAAGTCACAATGACCACAAGGGCAGTCAACTAAAGATACTCGAGAGCGCCCCCTAGAGCTCCTGCCAGAAGGGGCAGGATGATGGGCAGCTTTCGAGGGGACTGGGGCAGTGCGTCCCTTTCGGTAATAAACATTTCAGTCTGAACATCTGGGTGACAGGCGTGCTGGGAGAAGAAAGCGACCTTGGCCTGCCATGCTGCCATGTGGCCACCTGCCATTCCCACTTGGGAGGGTCCCACGGGGCAGGTCGGGAGCCCGGGCCCTGACTCTTGAGGCAAAGCGCGCAGGCCTCACCTGGCGATGGTGGAGCACTCGATGTGCCAGCCGGGCCTGCCGTGGCCCCAGGGCGAGGCCCAGGACACCTCCCCGGGCCTGGCCGCCTTCCACAACGCAAAGTCGCCTGCGTACCGCTTGTCCGAGTCCACTGTAACGGGAAGGGTTCACCAGGGGGATGCCCAGGCCCGGCCCTCCACAACAGGCGACACGAGGACAGTGCCCCAGACGCCTGCTCCTCCTCCCGGGCCTCGGGGCTCCTCATTCGTGTGCCTTGCTCCTCCCCACGTGAGCCAGGCCCCACAGCAGACCCACAGCTTCCTGAAGGCTGGAGAACACTANAGCAAGGACACAGACCTGCAGGACTCGCAGCAGCACAAGACACGCGTGGGTGTGGCCAGGGCAGGGCGGACACGCTCTGGAAGGGCTGACCCTGGGGGTTCTGGGTGCGCCTCAGCCATGTCACCCACCTGTCTCTGTGGCCGGACAGGGCGCCATGCCGATTAGTTTGCCATACTTGTCTCCTCTGGACCTCAGCTCAAAGTAGACGTTACCTGTTCCAGAGATGGTGGTGAAGGACCGCGTCTGCAGTGCGAGGCATTTCCAGTCAGGCTTAATAACTAACAAGTCGGGGCTGGTGAGATGGCGCAGTGGTCTAAAGCACCTACTTAGAACAACCTTAGCAAAGCGCACACACACACACACACACACACAAAATTTAAAAATAAATAAATAAATAACAAGTAACCAGAGATCTAAGCAAAACGTGGTGATATTCGCCTTCATCCGGCACTGGGGAGGCCAAGGCAGGAGGATCTCCACGAACTCAAGGTCAGCGTGCCTCAGATGATCCCATTTATGCCACTGCTGAGTTTACAATGAAACGGGAGGTAAAGGGTCGGAAGGCACTTGCCCCTCCAGGGAGTGAGCAATCTCCGTCACACTGGGGCGCAGGAAGCAGGAGCACGAACAGCCCTGTGCACTCTCGAGCGAGGCTGTGGCTTGTCACCTAACCCTTGCACAAGGTCAGAGCCAGGCGTGGTGACACACACCATCATCTCAGCATGCTGGGAGGTGAGGTAGGAGGACCCCGAGTTCCAGGCCGGCCAGGACACCTTGGCAATGCAGTGAGGACTTGAGGGGCCAGAGCTCAGGGCAAGGTGCTGGCTCAGTCCTAGCACCAGAAAGCTCTCGGGCGCCGAGCTCCACGAGGGCCACAGGACCAGCAAGCAGTCCTCTCAGGCAGCTGGCGGCCAGGACGCACCCAGGGCCTGCCTGGCAGGGCCTGCCCAGCTCGGCCCGGGCTGGGTGTCCCCACGCTACCTGAACTAAGAGCGGGGCTTTGTTTGTTTTCGGTGTTTTGGGACAGGGTCTCACTATGCAGTTCAGGCTGGCCTCAAGGCGATCCTCCTGCCAAGTGCTGGGATTACAGGTGCTGACCACCACCCCTGGCTCAAAGGCCAAAAACT
>NDGN011480322.1:0-10065 GCA_002564285.1 Tympanoctomys barrerae
ATAGAAGTCCTTTGTCTGAGGGTCAGTTGGCTATAATTTTTTCCCAGTTTGTGGGTTTTCTTTTTATTCTGTTGAAGATTTGCTTTGAGGTGCAGAAAATTTTTAAAAACATGACATCCCAGATGTTGATTCTTTGAAGTATTTCTCATGCATTTTTTATTTTTGTTTATGAACTTTCTGCCTATTCCTAACGTCTTTAAGATTCCTGCCTATATTTTCCTCCAGAAGAGTTGACATTTATGTTTTAATATTTAAATGTTTGATCCCTTTTGACTGTAGTTTTGTTTATGGTGATAGGCATGGGTATACGTTTAGCCTTTGGCATGTGGAAAGTCAGATTTTCAGCACCATTTATTAAAGAGGCTATCTTTCTTCCACTGAACATATTTGGTCTCTTTATAAAAGATGTGGTGGCTGTGTGTTTTTGTACCTGTGTCTGCATCTTCTAATCTGTTCCACTGATTCTCAGGTATGTCTCTTTGTCAGTAGCATGATGATTTTATTACAGTATCTTTATAGTATAATTTCAGGCCAGGGATTGCGATGCCTCCTTTCTTGCCTTTGTTTCCCAGGATTGCTTTTGATATTCTGTGTATCTTCTGATTCCAAATGAAGTTGAGGAAAGTTTTCTGTAGCACTGGAAGGTATATTAATGGTATTTTATTTGTGATTGCATTGAATCTGTATAACAATTTCATCAGTTGCATTTACATATAAAAACAATGAACACAGAGAGAAATTAGGGAAACCATTTCTTTTACAGTAACAGCCCAAAATGGAAATACTTAGGAATCAATCTCAAAAGGAAGTAAAAGATTTATACAGTGAAAATTACAGTATTTGGAGTAAAGAGTTCAAAAAGGATTTCAGAAAATGCAAAGATATTCCTTGTTCTTAGAGTGGAAGAACCATCATTGTCTAAAGGCCATACTCCCAAAATTGTTACACAGATTCAATGCAATCCTGATTAAAATATCATTAGTATACCTCATAGATCCAGAGAAAATATTCCTAAAGTTCATCTGGAACAAAGAGACCTAGAATAGCAAAAGTAATTCTGGACAACTACAGAAAGACAGGAGGCATCACAATCTCTGACCTGAAATTATGCTACAAAGTTACTGTGATAAAACCAGCATCTTATCAATTGCTGACCTGAGAATCCTTTGAGCAGATTAGGTGATGGAAGCAACTGCAGACACACTCAGTCATGTTATCTTTTTTTTTTTTTTTCCGGAACTGGGGATTGAACTCAGATCCTTGTGTTTGCAAGTCAAGCACTTACCCTACTGAACCATCTTCCCAGGCCCCCATGTTATCTTTTATAAAGGAAACAAATATGTTCATTGAAAGAAGTGCTTCTGGAGAAACTGGCTTTCCACATGCTGAAGACTAAAATTAGAACTATGCTTATCACCATGCACTAAAATAAAATAGATCAAAGATCTAAATATTAAAACACAAGCACCAGATCTTCTGTAGGAAAAAAAAAAGTAGAAATCTTAAAGACACAGGGGTAAGTAAAAAGCTCATGAACAAAGACCAAACTGCACAGGAAGTACTTCAAAGAATCGAAAACTGGGATCTCATCTTTTTGAAAAGTTTCTGCACTTCAAAAGAAATCAACAAGATAGTAAGAAGAAAACCTGCTAATTGAGAAAAAAGTTTAGCTGACTGTGCTTCAGAAAAAAGACTTCTATCTAGAATATATAAATAATTAAAACAAATTAGGCCCCACAAATTCAAAGATCCAATCTATAAATGGTCATCTGAGATGAAAATACACATTTCAGATGAAGAAATACAAATGGAAAGTAAATATATGAAAAAATGTTCAACATTATTGATCATTCAAGAAATGCAAATTAAAACAATACTTAGATTCCATCTCACCTCATAAAGAATGATTTATCTTCAAGAAGTCATTCATGGGCTCAATGATATAAGCACCTGCCTAGAATGCACAAGTAACCCAGTTTAATCTCCAGTACTTCATGACTTGCTGGCCCCCAGTCCCTGGGCATGCCATGCTGGCCGTGAAACTTTGCAAGGTGGACTACAACTGTAATCCCATGCTGGCGAGGCTGAAATAGGAAGATCACTATGAGTCTGAACTGTGTAGTGAGCTCCTTTATCAAATAAATGAAGAGGTAGATAAATAACTTTTTTTTAAAGTGTACAAAAATGTCAACTATTAACAAATGCTGGGAGTGGGGTTGGGGCTGCAGATTTTTCTGAAGAACTTAAAACAACATACCCTAGTGATGTCAGTACTACTGATGTTTACTGCCACACAATTTGTCATAGCTAAATCTTGGAAACAACCCAAATGCCCATCAACTGAGGAATGGATAAAAAAGATGTGGCATTTTTACACAATTTAGTATTGCTCAGCTATACAAATGGTAAATTCAAGACTTTGTAGGTAAATGCTTGCAACTGGAGACTATAGGTATATATGAGATGGATCAGACTGACATATGCAGACATCATATTGTCTCACTACTGTAAGAACCTGAAAGAGTAAATAAAATCTGAAAGTTAAAATAAGTACTGTTAAACAGAAACAAATCTGTTCAAAAGGAAGGAAAAACTTGGATGAGACAAAGGATAGGAGAGGAAAGGAAGGGGTGAAAGATGTATTTATTTAGGTATCCCGGATAGCTTGGATAATTGCACTGCTGATTACAGCTGTTCTACATGGGAGGATTTGATGCTTAAATTTTTTCCTTATTCATTTTGTATTCTCATAACTTTCTAATTTTGCATGCTCATATCTAGTAATCTAAACAACTAATTTGAAGATAACATTACGCAATATAGTGACCATTGTTGAGTTCTCATTGATTTGTTTCATGCAGTTCTGTATCATTTTTTTTCTATTTTGTATTGTCTTTATTTAGTTAAATATGCACTAATGAAAAGATGAAATCAGGAACTTGGATATGGAACCAGAGTTCTGCAGTAGATGTGTACACCCGGGTAGTCAGCCACTCCTCAGCAGTATCTCCTGACCTCAGCAATACTCTCATCAGCAAGGCAACACTTTTCACCTGTGGAGAAGCAGAACTTCTAACATTTTCAAAGTGATTACGGAATCCTGTGTGTGGAACTCCTTGCCTAATTTTCTGGTTCATAATTTTTAGTTTTCTGTCTTTAAGGGAATTGTCAATTGAGTATATTGACAACTAATTAAAATGTTTACATATTTCTGTGGTAATTTCAATGACTTCTATCCCTTTTCCCTTTCAGTAACTTTCATTAGATTCCTGAAGCATTTTTCTAAAAATTATAAAGATCTTTAATTTTTATTGATTTTTCCCTGTCTTGCTATATCCTTTAATACTTATAACTAGTGATTAAAATTATTTTGACAAACTTTCAATCCAGGTTATTTCTTTGTTTTTTTCTAAAATTTGAAAAGCTCCAGATTTACTTTGAGAATTTTAATTTAAGTTATTTTATACATATGCTGTAATTGTTTGTTTTTATGATAGTGAGAAAAGATATTTAAAGGGAGCCATCATTAGCACAAAGATGAAAGCCACAAAAATCTTCAAGCATAGTTAGGATAACATTATAAAATTCAAAATATTTAGGAATAATGACTCTTACAGAAGATACATACTGAGGAGGAAGGCGCGAATACAGTAGTTCTTTGTGAAGCCTTATTTCTAAGTGTTTTCTGTAAGAGTTTTAATTTTCAAAGCAATGATTAAGATAAATTACTATATACACATATTACTTAAAACAATGTATTGTGAATACCATATATCAATCATTTTATGACTTTGAAGTTTGCACTTTGACATCCTCAAAGAAGAAAAGAAGAATCATTTAAGCCTGAGGATATAAACAGTAACAGAGAAAGGTCAGTTTGGGTTTTCCCCCATTTTAATAATGGTGAGTGAGTCTAATTCATTACTGAACACAGAAGACCTTTATTGTGACTATTGGAGGAAAACAGCCAACCCACAACCAATGAGAGCATACCTTACAGCAAATGTAATGCTTGCTCACTTTCTTGAAAGGAACCACGGAGTACTACATAGAGAGAGTGCAAGCTCACTGGATACAGAGAGTGGAAGCCTAAGGACAAAGTTTCCAGCATAGCAGAAGCCTTCTCATCTTTGACAATATGGCATTTCTTTAAATAATTTTCTCTTTATTGGTCTATTGCTAACATTTTGGTTATCCTCCCATAGCTCTGAATTCTTTGGCATGTTATAACTGGCAAAACTTGTTCATTCTCCTTTCAAGGAATACTTTGTGTCTAACCTTCTTCCTTCATGTTCTGAGGCACACTGATAACAAAGAGATATCTAGTACTTTTGTGTTTCAAATAAGAAAAGAAAAAAGACATCCACACATCATGTTCATTCCAAAATAAACAAACTTGAAATGCTTTGAGCATCTGACTTGCTATATCGTTCACAGTGCTGGCCTTAGAGATTCTCTTAAATAAGAATTCACTTAGGAAATAGAGAAATAAATATGTCCATCATGATAAAAATTTAGATTTAGTTTTTGAACATTTTTGTCAACCATGTAATATTTTTGTTCTTTTTCTCATTTAAAGACTTCTGATAAGAAATGTCCTATTTCAAGTAAGTCTAACATTTTCCCTACTTAATTAAAATAGTTTTCTAGATTAGAAACTGATGATTATAGTGTTTATCATGATGCTAGCTTTCATTTAAAAAATAGTATGTCTCTAGTCTTAATTACTGTGGAGCACAGAGAAAGGAGCACAGGTATTTTCTTTCAAATTTCCAAGTCATTTATCTATTTTAGTTAGGAAACACTTATAAAACTGTTTTTGTCCTTCATGACAGAATAAAGTGGAAAGGTGATTCAAGATTCACGTATTTGTCAAATTTTTTAAAAAATAATTCTATGAAATTATAATTGTGTATCAACAAATGTTGATATAACCCAAATTTCCTTTTGCAGATGAAATAAATGTATGTGTCAAGAGATCTCTCATATGTTTTAGTTTTTAAAGCTAATCACTAAATAACAGGACTAACTATGAATGCTTCAGATTTTAGTATCTGATAACAGTGGTATTTCTAAGGTTTGTGTAGCTATAATATTATGATAAGGCATTCTCTTAAGAAAAAGCATAAAATTTGTGTCTTTTAAATACCTTTATACTAATTGTCATCACAAGTAAATGAATTTTGATATTATAAATGTCTTTTTATTTACAATTTTTCTCATTTTACAGAGAAAAACATTATTTTGCTGTTGCAAACACTTTAATAGATTTTATGGAAAATTTACTTTTGTATCTACAGTAATACCTAAGCACAGCCTTGGTGAATAGTCAATTAACAATTATTCTTTGAAAAACACTAAGCCAGTATCATTTCTCTTAAAAATCTCATGGCAAGTTTCCTTCTTTCTCCCCAGAAAGAAAGATGATATTCAATAGCTCTATGACTTTACTTCAACCTGAATTCCTTTTGTCAGCATTCAGAAGATTTTCTTTTCCTCCAGCTTTAATGTTTGCTAATTAATTTATTCACATAGAATGCTTATTCACTTATTCATGAAATACAGTAACAATTCTACCAAAAGACCATTATACAAGACAGAGGAATATCTTATTGCCAATGATTTAAAGACAAATATCCTTAATTTTCCTTCTGATTTGTTAGTTTTGCAAACTTTAAAACAAGTATTGTGCAACTATATTAAGGCAAAATACATATGTATTATTCTTCCTCCTTACTATATAATTTCTTTAAAAAATGTCTGTGTGGTTTGTAGTATAGAAAAACCACCAAATACATAGCATCACAACAAAAATGTCTGTTTAAATATAGCATTTTTCATTCAAAAGGACTCTAGAACCAAGTGTGGTGGCACACACCTGCAACCCCAGCACTCAAGAAGGCTAAGGCAGGAAGATTAAGAGGAGTTTAAGGTTAATCTGGGCTTTAAAATGAGTTCAAGGTCAGCCTGAACTGCATAGTTAAACATTTTTCCAAAAAACAAACAAAAATCTTTAGCATTCCAAGTTTTAAAATATTCATACCTCTAGAATTGAAATCCTATGTTTCTAAAAGAGAACCCCAGCATAATATATGATATCATTAAAAGAACCGTTTCTTTACTAATTAACCACTAAATAATTGGTACAATACTTGTCTGTTTTTGTTTTGGCAGTAAGGACATTGACAGCAGCACCTTTATTTACTTATTTACTTTTAATATCACTTTTTTGTTTTTTATTCATTTTAATGAGAAAAAAGATAAAATATAAATGAAACAGTTTCAGAACTGGTTAGTAGGACAGTTACAATAATTAATACATTGCATATGGTTGTCTTCATAGTAATTATTCATAGGACAAGATGCAGACATGATATCTTATTTAAATAATATTAGTACAAATCTTTCTTCTCATTGAACTAAGAGAAAGTAGCCATATATCTATCCTAACTATCTTGTATATACATAAATATTTTTTCACAACAAAATGGTCCTTTATTTATATCCCCCTGTTTTGTTTTGCTTTGTCAGAGATGGAAGTTCCATTGCTGTTAGAGAAGCTGTATTTGAAGAAGTCTTTAACAGACCTTTTCATACTTGATGCCATTGCAAATGTTGTAGGTACCTGAATTCAACAAAATAACCCAATATAGTCCAATAGTCCCTAATAGTAGTGAGTTTTATCAGTACAACTGGTAACTATTAGAAGTTGTTGACTTGAGCCTTTTACAGCTCAGCTTTACTTTTTACAACCTGTGGTTATACTTCTCTGCTGGATGGTTGAGACCAAGTTAAAGCAATACCTGTATAACTAAAACTGTAACTTTTGCTATCTGATAAGGTCAGTCAAATCCCCTCAGGATTTATCCTGGAACCATGTACAGCACCTTGTAAATCTTTTGTCAGTGTCAGCTATCTGGATGAGTCACAGTCATTGCCTGACCAATTTGCTCTCTGTGAAAGCCTGAGAGAATTTTTTTTAATCTCTAGGTGACTCTCCTTAGGCACACTCTATATCATCAATCATTTTTCTCTGTGGTCCCATAATCTTCTTGATCAGAAAATTTGGAACACCACCGAGTTACAGGATGTCACAGCAGAGGTTCTCTTATGTCCTGAGTCCTCATTGAACTTGAAGGGCTAACACCAAAGTATTGCCTATCTTTTTAGTCCATTTATCCTTCTAATTTTTGGTTTGCAAACTTTAGTTGTCAAACATCCAGAAGAGAAGTTTAATGATATTATTATCCTATAACAGAGGCAGTTAGGCTTAACATCACTAAGCACCTTTATTTTTAAATATGTATAGAAGAGTTTTTCCTTCAATTTTCTTTTTTTTTTCACTATAGGAAAATTATTTCTACAGTGTTTACCAGTCACTTTTTTTATACTAGTGTGAGGCTCATGTGAGCGCATCTTAGACTGGTGGAACATAAAGGTCTAGGTCCTGTTATGTTTGACTAATCCCACTGTCCCCAATTCCCCTACATTCTAAAGAACTACCATGAAAGCTGATCTTTAATAATCACATGTCCACAGGTGTAGACAAAGACTTTATGAATAAAACCCTGAATGCACAGAACCTATCACAAATAATCAATGACTGGGATCTTGTTAAAAAGCTTTTGCACAAGAGAAACCATCAGCAGATGAAGAGACAACCCATAACGTCTGGGAAAATGTTTGTCATTTGTTCCTCAGACAAAAGATCACTATGAAGAAAATATAAAGAACTCAAAATAATCAGACCCCCCCCCAGTTTAAAGACCTAATCCAAAAAATGGGCATCTGAGATGAATATATACTTCTCAGATGAAGAAATATAAAACAGCAAATAAATATATTAAACATGGTCACTATCACTGGTCATTCAAGAGATGCAAACTAAAACAACACTGAGATTCTATCTCACCCTGGAAAGTGGCTATCACCAAGAAATCAACCAGTTACAAATGCTGGAGGGACTGGGGGAAAAATAATCCTCTCCACTGTTGGTGGGCATGTAGACTGGTACAACCACTGTGGAAATCAGTGTGGAGATTCCTCAAAAAACTAGGATTAGAGATCTCATTTGACCCAGCTATTCTCCTTCCTGTTATCTTGCCAAAAGAATTAAAATCATACCACAACAATATATGTGCACTCACTGTTAAAGTGGCACAATTTGTCATAGCTAAATATTGAAAGCAACCCAAATGCCCTTCAACTGAGGAGTGGATAAAAGCATGTGGTATTTTTATACAGTAGAGTACTACTCAGTAATAAAGAAGGTTAAACTATCTAGAGAGTTAGATTAATGACTCATTGATTGACTGGGAAGCATGAAGTTCTGAGTTCAATTTCCACTAACCCTCCCTCAAGAAAAAAAAGGGTAAACTAAAGACTTTTATAGGTAAGTGGATTCAACTTGAGACCATACTCATAAGTGAAATAAACCAGATATACATGCATAAACATCATATTGTCTGCCTACTGTGAGAATCTGAAAAAGTAGATGAGATCCAAAACATACAATAAAAAACTTTAAAAAGAAGGAAAAAAATGGGATGGGAGGATGAAGAAAAAAGGACAGGAAAAGCATATGGATACGGATATGTATATACATATGCTTTTCCTGTCTTAAGAAGTTACACTAGTAATTTCTCTTAGTTCATTGAAAAGAAAGATTTGTGCTAATATTGTTTAGACAATCAAATGGAGATATTTTCTACTCTTCAATTTAAAGATACCAATTTGTAGCTGTGTATTAACCATTGTTACACTACTACTATTTTGTTTTGAAATTTTATTTTTTCTCTTTAAAATAAAAAAAGAAATAATCACATCCATAGCCAGCATGCCCACAGGAGGAGGTGCTCTACCTCAGTATAGCATTCGTATATGGCATCAGATTATTCAAATGAAACTGTGGTCTAAGGCATTTACTGACCACACCCTCACACAAGGGCTATGAAGTTCAGCTTACCAAGCTTTTTAAAACAGTTTGACACACAGTGTAACCTACGCCTCGCTGGTACTGACTCTGCCAGCACAAGTCACCAGCATTACTTCCTGCTTCTGTCGTTTAGGGTGATTTCCTGAAATAATGGAAAAGTGTCATTATGGAAGAAATAGATTTGTGCTTTTTCCAGAAGCACAAAAACTGCAAAGTCATGGGCCTTATTACTTTGTTGAGTGGGAATTCTAAATTATTAAAAGCTTTCTTAAAGAGCACTTTTAGGTTTTATCAGAAAGTACAGGGAACACACACACACACACACACACACACACACACACTGTTTCCCTGTTATTCATAGCCGTGTTGTCTGAATATCATTACAATTGGTGGGTTCAAGACACACAAGCCCAGAGCACAGAACCTGGGAATCTAAGAAAGCAGTAGAAGCAGGATGGCTCTGCACCCCTCTACACTTCGGGAGGCAAGCCATGAGCTCTTCATCTGAGAAGTGCTCCTTTGAACCCAGAGAAAAAGCAGAGACAGCCCTCCAATGAAACAAAAAACAAGAAACATCGGAACAAGCAAGCCTTGCAAGACCTTCCCATCCTGCCTATTGGCATGCTGCCAGCACACTCCTTTGCCCAATCCCATGCATTCAGACTCCACTTCAAACCTAAGCAGAAAAATCTGAAGTGTACCTGTTATCTCAAGTCTTAACTTCTGAAGGTTTGCATAGCATGAAAAACAAACAAATTAGTAAGCTTTCTCTTGCTAATCTGTCTTTTGTTAGAGGTGCTATAGCCATAGTAATGCCCATTGTGCTTATTTTGCAGGAAAGAGACAGCACACACGGAGAATTTAAGATGAAAAAATATTCTTCTGGGGAATATGGACTGATGCATTTCTTTCCAGGAAGTAAGGAAGAAACAGCATTTAAAACTCTTACCTGCAAGTGGTGAATAATCCCAACAGTTAAGCTGGGGTGGTTGCTGAAAATATCTCAGAGTCAAGAAAAACTATGGTAGGGCTGGTGAGATGGCTCAGTGGTCTAAAGCACCTACTTAAAACGAGCTTAGCAAAGCACAGGGACCGCGGTTCAATCCCCCAGCACCACATGCCAGCCAGCC
>NDGN011480324.1:0-15221 GCA_002564285.1 Tympanoctomys barrerae
ACAACGAAGTCAGGCTGTCCCTACATCACCTCAGGGTCCCATGCTCCTCAGGGTGGCTTGTGGAACATTTTTTTTCCTCCCCAGCTGTTTAGATCCTCAAGCCGGACCCGCCAGCCCCCATCTCAGCTCTCTGTTTTTGTTGTTTTTTGAGATATGGTCTCACTGTATAGTGTAGGTTGGCCTTGAACTAACTTATGTAGCCCAGGCTCGTCTGAAACCCACAGCAGTTCTCCTGCCTCATCCTCCTGAGTGCTGGGATTACAGTCATGTGCTGCCACCCTTGGCCTGGGTTTAAAATCAATCAAATTTGCCTTTTTGGAGTTAGCAGTAATAGATTGAGTGAAAGTTGAAGTAGTCGTTGTTATGCTGTTGTGCTGGAGACTACTACATTCAGAAAATTGATGTGTGGTTCGTTTTTACCCTTCTGAGTTAGGGTGGTCTTGGCTTTAGGACTTTTTAATGGCTTTCCTTTCCTTTGTACCCCCATTTGAGAACCAGGGACTTGGAAAGCTTTTGTAGAAAAATAATATAAACTGTTATAGAAGTAATCATCAACATGACCTAGTGAAACTGAAATAGAGACATATTTGAAGGGTTTGACTTGGAGTTCTTTGTGATAGCTCCAGACTAATACTTTACTAGGTGATCAGAGGAAAGAGGCAGAGCTGTAGTGCTCTTTTGTTTAATATAGTATCTGATAACTTATGGTGCTACATTGTGTTTATCTGAAGTAAGATGAGACTGTTTGAGCTTGTATTACCTTCATAAACTTTTAAGTGCTTGGTACTTTCTGGCATTTATGCCATGATTTACCTAGTAATATGACAGTAAGTTTCTTAAAAAGTAGAAACAATTTCTTTCTTTTTTTTTTTTTTTTTTGGCGGAACCAGGGATTGAACTTAGGCCCTTGTGCTTGCCAGGAAAGCACTTATTCCACTGAGCCATCTCCCCAGCCCAGAAACAATTTTATACCTAAGATTTACCTTGGTTTGGAACCTCTGGTTTAGTTAACTTCCCAATATTTATATTTGAGTTTGGATTTATTTTATTTATTTAATTCACAGGTGGTTAAGAGTCCTGCTTTCTCCGTTTGCACCAGACTATATCCAACAGTCTCTCTTCCATAGAAAAGGTATGTGTTGGATCTTTGAGAAAGAATATATCTTAAGGATTTACCAGAATGCCCTTTGTTTTGCCAAGTGACTGATATGGAACTGCTCAGAGGTTTGCCTGTGTATCAGACCTGTATTTATAATGTTTTGATAATATTTAAGTAAATTAGTCATCTTTATCTGTAGGCTCTGATTTGATAAAATGAATGCTGGACTCATTAATGAGACTTCCTTCCTCCTTAGTCTAGGGAAAGAAGCTGCTCATGTTTGAGTAGTGTCCAAAGTATTAAAGCCAAGCCTTAGAATCCTTTTTAAGGATTAAGCCTTAGAATCTCTGTCCTGTCCTTTTTTCTGGAATGATGAAAAGGCAATTAGCCAAAGATGCCCAAGTCCCGAAGATAACTGATGAACTATGTCCAGTCTAGCCCATATATGCCATATCTCATAGGCCTGCTTCTACTACCTGTGGTTATAGTGACACTGTATCTAGATCAGGCTCTTTAGAGTATTTTTGAATGTGTAAGTGAAAATTTAGCAATTTGGCAGGCTGTAGATATTATTTCTTCGCTATTCACTAGAATGTTATTTTTCGATATTCAGGTATTAATGAAGAAAGCTGTTTTTCTTTTCTTCGTTTTATTGATGTATCTCCAGCAGAAATGGCAAACCTTATGCTTCAGGGACTTTTGGCCAGGTGAGAAGTTTGCTTACCAATTGATAAAGAGAACAGGTGTGAAACAAATGATGCATACTCTAAAATTAAACCTGAAATATAACATCATTGGAGCCTCTCGCTCTTTTTTCTTGTTAAAAATAACATTTTTTAAATTAGGAAATCATACTTTGCTTTTGATCATTTCATTACATGATACTTCACATTATACCTTAAGTGAAGATCTTTATTTGGGGATGGTGGCACATGCTTATAATCCTAATATTGTAGGAAGCTGAGGCAAGAGCATTAAAAGCTCAAATCCAGCATGGGTGACCCAGTGAGACCCTCTTAAAGTTTAAAAAATGGGCTAGGATGTAGCTTAGTGTGAAGGGCCTGGATTTAATCGCCAGTATGGGAAAGGGGGTGGTGGTGAATATTTCAGCTTTTCACTTATGCTACCAAATTTTGAATTCTGTAGTTTCCAGTTAGTTTTTTTATGTTTTTCTTGCTTCTACAAGCCATGGCTTATGCATGATTCATAAATCTGGTACTGACCACAGCATAGCCTGCCTGAAGTATTCTGGGAATTTAGTTCTTTGTTCTTATTCTTTGGCATAATGGCTTCCACTGACCTTATGACTTTCTATTTATGTAATAGGAACTTCATTGAGAACGTTGGTCTGCTTAGTATAATTTCAGGTCATTAGGTCTTGTGGTAAATGTGAATATTCCTTTTTTTTTTTTTTTTTTGTGGCCAGCTCAATTTGCCCAGGGGGCGGAGCTGGTGCAGCATGTGGTTGCAGGGATTGAACCGAGGTCCCAGCACTTTGCCTAAGCTTGCCTAAAGCAGGCGCTTTAGACTGCTGAGCTATCTCACTGGCCCTAAATGTGAATATTCTTAAATGTTAAAGGGAGCTTTACAGAGGATTTTAGTGTTCATTGTAACAAATCAAGTCATGCCAAAGAATTTATAGAACAAAAATGTAAAACACCTTTAGTTAAAAGTAAGAAAGAACCATTGCTAAAATTCCTAAGATTTACAGAAAAAATGTACAGGAAGAGACATCCTTTGGAGAGTTCCTCACTATTGTGAACAACCCTCAGACTTTCTTCATGGAGCACTGAATAAGCATGTCTGCTGTGGTCTATTTCAGATGGTTAGCTCTTTTCCTGTCTCTGAAAGCCTCCTACAGGCTCCATCATCTGCGTTCCTGGGGAGAGCCCGAAGGGGAGAGCCAGCAGAGATATCTGAGAAATAAGGATTTCCTTCTCAGAGTTAATTTTCCACTTTCATTTCCCAACCTTTGCAGCTGCCCTTTGTTAAAGGTAAGCAATTATTTGAATATAAATTACCTATTTATTACCCCCTTCCTTTTTGTGGGAGTCAGCAATAATAATAAATGATGGCCTGATAAAGCCAACAGTTCCTAAAGGAGTAGACATAATATACTGAATTTTAAATTAACACATTTCATATATATACTTGTGTAACAGCCACATAGATCAAGATACAGAGTGCTTGCAGCCCCTGGAAGTTTCCCTCATGCTCTTTCAAAATAGCCTGACAAGTAAAGGTGATCACAATTCTGCTTCTGGTATTATAAATTTTTTCTTGCTTATATTTGAACTTTTGTAAGTGAGATTATCTAGTATATACTTTTTTTGTGTCTAGATCCTTTTATTTGATATTATTCCATGTTTCATATAGCATTCTTTTTTATTGTTATGAATTGTTCCTTTGTTCAAATAAACAATGGTTTATTAATTTGTTCTGCTATCGATGGATGTTTGGGTTATTTGGGGACTGTTACAAATAAAACTGATTTGCACATTCTTGTACATGTTGTTTGATAAGCATGGACATTAGTATGCTTGGGGCTTACATCCAGGAGAACAGTTGTTATGCCATCAGGTGTATTCACAATTTGATTTAGTTGCTGCTGCCAAACACTTGGTTTTATATTCCCAGAGGTATGTGGAATTTGCTGTTTTTCAATATCCTTGTCTACATCTGATATTGTCAATTCTTTTGATTTTAGCCATTTTTATGAATTTTAGATGTCTCATTCTATTTTTTTGTTTGTTTGTTTGTTTAATTCTGTGAAGAATAATGATACAGAGCACTTTTTCATACACTTGTTGGCCAGTGCAGAGGAAGTGACAGGAGAGTAGCTGGAAATGAAGGTATAGGTGTAGGACCAGGTCATGGGGGCCTCCAATACAGCTAAGAGTTTGGATTTTATTTTGAATGAAGCAAATAATGCCTGGAGAATTTTGAGAAGTTATCATTAGTTTGTATATTTTACCCCATGAGTTAGACTTAAGTTTAGAATTTCAAGACTGTGCGTGTTGGCACATGCCTGTAATCCCAGCGTTTGGAAGGCTGAAAATGGGAGGATCACTATGAGTTTGATCTGTGTAGTGAGACCCTATAGACCCTGTACTAAATAATAAAAAAATAAATTTTGATTATTTTTCTTGTATTTTCTTAAAAATGTTATGGCTTACTTTATAGTTAACTGTTTTGGAATGCAGGACATTCTTTTGCTAAATGAAGTATGTACCCCTGTATACTGAAAAGCCCAGATAATTTCCTTCTGTTTTCCCAGTTGGTTTCTCAGGCATTGCTCCATGTACTTTTTTGGAACAGTGCAAAAGGAAAAAAGAATTGCATTGAGTTCCAGCCTGTTTGGAGTAACGTAGTGCTGATCGCATGATTTCTGAAAGATAAAATATGTTTGTGATTCCACAGGGATTATTGATAGGTGTGATGAAGAGCAGTGTTATTTCCAATAGGCTAAGTCCTTTTCTCAGCTCCTAAATTTAGTAAGATACGTGTTTGTTCTGTTTTGGTACAAAAAGAATTGCTCTCTCCCCCACAAAAAAAGATTTGTCATGGATTAGTCCCAAGGATTTGTTATGCCTTATTATCATAGATGCTTGCATCTTGTCTAGCAATTGAAGATACACATCACTTACTTGTTTCCTGTGTTTCAGTGGATCTGAAAATGCACTTGTTTGTTCAGAATGTCTATTCAATAAATTCTTTATGTCAGAATTTCCTGAGAAATTCAGATGTGAGTAGGATTCCTTTCAGAAAGTTAGTGGAAAAATTTGAAAAAATTACATAATTGAAAATTAGATTCATTTCTGTTTCTTTGATTTTATTTTGTGCTGTGGATATGTATTTGTTGCTATAGTGTAGTATTTTAGAATGCACTCTGGCTTATGAAGCTAGTTGGCCACACTGCTGAAAGTTTATGTATGTATAGAGATGTTTTTCTGCTTTCAGTTTCATCATTCTGATCTCCAATATACTTTATATATTGAAATTCCAGTCAGAAAAGATTTTTCATCATTTTATTGATATGATAATCTAAGACTCATTTCTAAGAAATATCTGATCTCAGCTTTGTAGAATGAATAATCCTTTAGTGGTTTCTAGTCTAAAAGGTTGAACTAGATTCTGAATAAAGAATTCTTTGTTGAAGTTCAAGTGTAACAATTGGTAAAGATGTAATAAAGCCCATTACATGCTGTGGCTTTTGAAAGTCATGTCCAGAATATTCATTACCACCTGATAAATGTATATATATATACTAAAAGCCAACACATAAACATATGTATTTTATTTACGTATATTTAAACCAAAATATTTAAAACATTACTTACCTTCATATATAATATGCCCTTATTTTTCATTGTTTTTTAAATGTTAATTGGAACTTACTAAAAATTCATCTTATGACCTTCACAAATGACAGTTTGAAAAATATAGTGTATGATAATAATAGAAAAAGTATCACGATGTAAAAGATTCTGTATCATTTTTGTAATACTAGGAGAGGAAAGAGGACTGGACATGGTGGCACACACCTGTAATCCCAGCTCTTTAGAGCTTGAGGCAGAAAGATCTTTGTGAGTTCAAGACAATCCTAAGCTACAGTGTGCTGGGGTGATAGCTCTGTGGCATAAGCACCTGCCTGGCAAGCTCAAGGTCCTGAGTTTGATCCTTGATACAAAAAAAAAGAAAAGATTCCAGCTAAGCAACAACATGAGCTCAAGGCCAGCCTGAACTGCATAGCAAGATCCTGTCTCAAAAATATTTTTTTAAAAAAGACAGGAAAGAAAGCATCTTAGTCAGCTTGGGCAGCCATAACAAAATACCTTTGATGGGCTGGGGTGATAGTTCAGAGGAATAAGTGCTTGCCTGGCAAGTGCAAGGTCCTGAGTTCGATCCCTGGTACCACAAAAATAAAATAAAATAAAATTGGGGGCTGGGAGATAGTTCAATAGAATAAGCGCTTGAAGGGCGTGAGTTCAATCCCCAGTTTTGCAAAAAAAAACACCTTTGACTGGGTGGTTTAGACTATAAAAACTTTTCATAGTTTTAAAAGCTAGTGAGGGCTTTCTTCTTGCTATCTCCTCCCATGAGGGAGAGTTAAGCAAGCTCTCTGGTGCCTCTTTTTTTGCAGACACTATTCTTGTCATGAGGGCAGCCACCCTATGACCTCATCTAATTCTTACTGCCTCCCAAATGGCCTGTCTTCAGATACCACTGTCTTGGGGGTTAGGGCTTAAACATTTTTCACACTGGCTTTAGCTCTTTAGGAAGTCTCACTTTATGAATGTTAAAGGAAGGTGGAGAAGCCAGTCAACATTACACTTATCTCGGTGCAGTGACCCTAATGTGTAGTTATTAGTCAAGGTCCATTTCTGACTTAGTATGTATATTTATATCTCTGATGCTCAAAGGTAATTCAAAGTTCAGCAAATTTGAAGACATCAAATGATTTCTTGAGCAAAATAGTTATGGGAACACTGCTCTGTCTGAACTGAGATTTTTTATTCAAAAAAGTTGCAGAGCACATTGGTTTTGTCTCCTTTTACATAAGAAGAATATAAAAAATTTTATATGACTACTCTGGAGCAAATTTTTTCATTGCAAACTATGTTGTATTGTAAATTTAATTTTCATTTAATTTGGCACCCAAATTCTGATTTTGTAATTTTGGCTATTGCAAGTATAATGCAGATATGATAAAGCTTTTCTTTGTTTTGCTTTCTTTGTGATAGGAAGTGGAGTAGCTTTGTTTTTAATATCCATGGTAAACATAAGTTATTTTTTAAGGTTTGAACAGAAGCAAGGTTTATTTTAAATCTCTAATGTTAATGCTTTTTTCACATTGTGTTCTTATGTGTGAAACAAAAGCCAGCATCTCTCCCTGCATTTCACTTAATTTTCTTTTTCCTCCACACTGCCTTACAATTGAGAATTTCAGGTAGGAATAGTATTTGTAACAAAAATTCACTCACACACCTTCCTTCACATTCTGGTTTTTTGGCCAGAGTTCCTTTCCCATACTGCTTTCCATGAGGTAAAGAGTATTGAAGAAATTATGGGGAAAAAAAATAAAATAAAGAGTATTGAAGAGTGGCCTTGGAGGAGTGGCAGGAGGCTGAGGTAAGAGAATCACAAGTTTGAGGCCAGCCTGTCTCAAAATAAAACTTAAGATGGAGATGTAGCTCAGTGGTAGAGACCCTGAGTACTAAAAGAACAAGTATAATATTAAAAATATAAAGAGTTTAGGTCTCAGGTTTTTCAAAAATCCTGAGCAAGGTATGGTGACACACTCCTCTAATCCCAGTGGCTGAGGCAGGAGAATTGTTACAAATTTGAGCCAGACTGAACTACATAGCAAGACCCTATCTCAAAAGACAAAAAAATAATTAAAACAAAAATCGTTTGCTTAAAAGAATAAGCTAGACCTATAGTAAGTCATCTCCTTTGAGGCAGAACATATTTTATTCTCATTTAAATCACACTAAAAATGATGATTGGTAAAAACATTTTACTACTGTTGTTTCTATTATCCCAATTAACTGTTGTCGTGGTGATTGTTTACTTAGGCATAGTATGTGTTGAAGGCTTTATGTATTGTATAACTCAAGAGAGCCAAACACCACAAAGAAACATGAGACAGTTCAGATTTTACAATCTAAAACACACAAATGATCTTAACATAAAGAGTTGTTTTTCAAAAGAGAGGCAAATGTTTAAGTTTTATTCTGTTAATGTTTTAAGAGCTTTACTGGCTCTGGCTATTGATGAATAATTCCTCAAACAAGAGGTTTTCAAAAACTCTTATGCTAAATGTTAATATTCAGCTGCAGTATATATCATCATTTTCTGAGAATTGTAGTTGTCAGTATCCCTGGTGGAAACCTCTGGGAAGCCATTGTGTGTTCTGCATTTTATTTTTCTCCCTTTTTGTTTGAATATTTAAAATATCTATGAGAATAGAATCCATGTAGTGTAATGATTGACTTATAAACACTATACCCTTTTCTCTAGTTTTAAAACATGGATAACCAAGCATGGCCCCAGTAGAAAAATTCTGTATGAGAGGGGGAAACATCTGTGTTTTTCTATGCTGCAGTGTGGCAAGAAGTGTACAGTTGTAGGGGCTATCATCCTGGCATGCTTATTTCACTCAAGACTTCGTGTGGTGCCGGGAGACTGATTGAAAAATTCTCACTTCACTATGTATACTGGCAACAAAACACATATAGCTGCCAATACTTACAGGGTAATGAGACATTCAAGAGTATGAGAAAGAGACAACAGAATGGCAAAAGCTGTGGCTACATTACAAACATGTCACATCCCCTGCAGTGTGACATTCTGTTTACTTTTTTCTAAAAACTTTTTATGGCCAAAATAGATTAAAATAATAAACCCTTGTTTTTTTTATTTTTACCCTCCAAGCATCTTACACAATGCTATTTCATGTTATCTCAGCTTTAAATTTTTCTGTCTAACAATTCATATCATTATGTGAAGGGAAATTGAATAGTGTGGTACCAAGAACCTCTTGTACTAATGAAGATTTGCTAGAACTACTGTTACTAGAAAATAATCTATAAAAGTATATGTTTGAAAAATATTCTAAGGGTAGTAGGTTTTCTCTGAAGTAAATGCTGTATGTTGAGTATTTTGAATTAGTGAGATACGTTTTGGTTTTTGTGTTTTCTTTCAAATCTAGAATCAGAAAGCTATAAGTTATCTTGAATAAGTGACTTCCAGTAATAATACAAATTTAATCTAGCACATGTAAGACGTGAATGTGCTCTAAATTGGGAATAAACACCTGGAAATAGAATTATTGGTAGACCTTTCCCAAAAAACTAACAATAACATTTTGGTAAGACTCTGATTATTCTCTTCCTTGTGTTGTTGAGGGGAAGCAATTAAAAGATATGGACATTCTCTAATCTTTTACATTTATATTCTTGAAATGTAGTAAGAAATAGATTTGTTTAATTTTGCCATTTGAAAATTCTCAAAATGAGGATGACTGATAGAGATTCCTAACAGATATCATACAGTTCCTTTTCTGTAGACATTTGGAAATAATTTAGATGTCTCTAGGTTAGTTACTGTTGCTACCTCAGTCACCTGCCTGGGCATATTCTATATGGCAGGGGGCATCCTAGCTAGTAGCCTGAACTGTAGCTGGCTGAGATTAACAGAAATTGGTAGACCTTTTGTTAAATCAATCAAACCCAAAGAGGGGCAAGAAGAGTTATTGCTAATGTCAGAAATCTGCTTTTAGGAAGCAGTACTAAAAGCCTGATTACGATTTTTGTTTGGATCTTTTATTTTTATTTTTATTTAATTTTTTATTTTTTAGTACAGGATCTACAGGGTCTCACTACACAAATGGGACTCATAGTGATCCCCCTGCTTTCAGCCTCCCAAGCGCTGGGATTACACACTTGTGCCACCATGCCTAGTCTCAGTTGCAGTCTCAGTGTGCCCCTGGGGGTGGGGCTGGCATAGCACGTGGTGCTGGGATTGAACCCGGCAGGTGCTTTAGTCTGCTGAGCTATCTGGCTAGCCCTTGTTTGGATCTTTTGATTTGTTGGGGTTTTCTTTGTTGTTCTGTTTTTTTCTTTGTGTATTAATGGTAAGATTTTGGGGGTAATATTTCTAGCTGTTCATAATGGTCTTCACACAAGGTATTTAGATGATGATGGATGTACCCATATAGAGAAGTGAATGAACATCAGTGAGGTACCAACAAGATGAAAACACCTATTAAAAACTTACCAGAAGACTAAAATTCTGCTGAGTAATGTCAGGGACCTAAGCCACTGCAGAAAAAGCCAAACATGTCAAAGTTATGTGGATTCATCAGTGTAATAAAAGTGTTATTTAAAAGTCTCCATACTTTGTGATTAGAAAACACTAAAGGGAACCCTGTCTCTGGAAAAAAAATAGCTGAGGTCTTGGGTCTATATATGACCATTATTTAGAATACACTGATTCATTCATGGATGCCAGTAACTATGTATATGTCCTGTTTGACAACTTGAGATGACTTCTCTCAAACCATGATCCTGAGAGACTAATTTACTCGAGGACATTTAAGCCCTGTATAAAATAGGCCCATATGAACGGGAGAACGTGTATGTGTTGAACAAAGAAGCCTCTAAGAGATTTGTTACTGGAATTACAGCAATTATGGTCTTGCAGCAGGCTGTAGTCACTCTTCTGATCTTGTAGCTTGTTTTCTTGACCTTACAACAGAGTATAAATTAGACTCCCTTTTGTGTTATTTTCCCCCATATGGTTATTTAGGTTACCAATCTGTCTTACTGAAAAACCAGTAGAACAAATGAAGTGGTCAAGAATGCAGCTCCAAAGATAAAAGGTCTAACGTTGTGCTAATGATTTGCACTAATGAACTTTTACATTTCCAGATCTCACGGTGGACTTCTCTGTATGTTTGAAAATGCCATATTTAGTATGAATGACTGTAAATTAAAGTTTTAGCATGAGCTGTAAAGCCTGTTAAAATGTACTTTTGATATAGTAATTAAAAAGTTATATTTTCAAACTACTTCTAGGGTATTAAAGAGATGGTTTCCAATAGACCATTTCTGTTGATATTTATGTATAAGAAAACAGTTATATTTGTTAGAATTACATTGTACTTCATTAATTTCAAGACGCTGAACTGTCTTAAAAGAAAAATTTTGAGGGAAATCTTATTAGTCATTGTTTTATTAAGATATAACTTTGCATCCTTTGTCTCCTGAAGTTTTGTGAATACTTACAAACATTCCCTTTTCAGGAACTATAATTAGAATACTTGCTTTAGGGTACAAAAAATAAAACCATATAGGTCTCAGTTATATTACATACTTGATTAGTACTTGTTAGGATTAATAGTGTTAACTAGGAAGAAAGCTCTTATAAGTCAGTTATCCAATATGTAGCACTTTTTCAGTTATGCTTCATTGAACATAGTTGTCCTTGGCACTAACTTGTGTTTTTTGTTTTTGTAGTCTCTTGTTTTCAGCAGCCACTGTAAAGCAGTGAGTGGCTACTCAGACCAGGTCATCCATCAGCGGAGATCAGCTACCTCCTCACTTCGTTGCTGCCTGCTTACTGAGCTACCATCTTTTTTGTGTGTGGCCAGTCCACGAGTAAGTGCCACAAGGAGGGAAGAGATGAAATAAACCAATTTCCAAGGAATTTGTTTCTTAAATAGAACTATTCTGAGCTGTTTGCTCCCTGAGAAACATAAACATCAGTATATAAAACGCACAGGCTAGAGCCCTTGCCTAGCTTGTGCAAGGCCCTGGGTTCTGTCTCTAGCATTGCACAAGTGTATGTGTGGAGGGGGTGATATCCACAGTCCTAGCCTTCCCAAGACAGTACTTCCTCACCTTGAATTATATGGATTTGAAAGTAGATGAATGGCAGACAGTTTCTTCTCATATAGTCAGGAACTCAATTACAAAGGGAGCAAGCCATCTGTCAGTTAGATTATTACCAACAGCAGGTTCCAGAAGAGGGAGCCCTTTGTCACCTACATTGAGGTTTTTGAGGCTTTCAGAGGAAGGAGCCCGATTATGGGGAGATTTGATCTGGCCTTATCACCTCAGCACAGTCCCCACATAACAAAAGGAAACAGAACGTTCGCTCCAGTTTCAAGCCATTTCTGTCTGATATTTTCTCAGATCCTAAGCAGTCTCACCTGGAATGTGTGTGGCTCACAGGTCTGCTCTGTCTGAAAATTGACTGTTGCATCTTGTTCCCCATTCAGCAGCTATGCTGTTTATTTGCGACAGGGTAGTTTTTATGTGGTTTCTGCTCTGAGCTGCTGCCTGGACCCTCCCTACCACCCTGTTTATTGAAATGGCACTGCAGCGAAGACATCCACTGGCTGACAGGGTTGTTCACTTTGCCTCCATCTTCCCCTTACTTTCCTCTCATTGTTGATCAGAATCAGGCAGTCTTCTTTCATCCGTAGAGAAGTGAAAGGAGGGAAACAGAATAGAGATATGGCTAAACTCAGTATTCAGAGAAAAGAATAATTTTTTCCTCTTCCCAGCTAGTTTCCTTTTGCTTCAAGAGACTGCTTTCATGCAGCCAGAGTGTGTTGTGAGGCTGTCATTTCTTACCATTCTATGTATATGGTTTTTTGTTTTTGTGATTTTGTTGTTTGTGGAGTTTTTTTGGTGGTACTGGGGTTTGAACTTGGACCTTTTTACATGCTAAGCAAGCACTCTACCATTGAGCTACATCCCCAGGCCACTCTTCTGTGTTTTTATCTTATTTCTCCACTCAGCCTAACAAATCTGTTTTCATAGGTCTATTCAAAGAAGTCACCTTTTTAGTCTTCCTTAGAAATATATTTCTACCATTATTTTTGTCAACTTTCAACCTTATTTAAAATTTATCAAAAAAAAAAAAAAAAAAACATAGCCAGGCACATGCCCCCAGCACTCATGAGGCTGAGGCAGGAGGATGACATTTCACTTCGAGATCAGGTTGGACTACATAGTTCAAAGCCAGCCTGGATTACACAATAAGACCTTATTTTACCTTAAAAAAAATCCTAAAAAATATAATAAATGGAAATGAGGTAGAGTTCCACTGACTCATGCCTGCCTAGATGTCTAGCCTGCTTGTCCTGTGCTGTATGAACTTAATTCCCTTACCACTGTCAGCTTATTCATTCATTAGCTGTCTAGAAATTATTTGGGGCCAAGATTGGGCGTGGTGGTACACACCTGTAATCCTAGTGCTTGGGAGGCTGAAAACAGGAGGATCACTACAAGTCTGATCTGTGTATTGAGACCTTATAGATGCTGTACTAAATACATAAATAAAAAAGAGTATTTGGGGCTGACGAGATAGCTTAGTGGACTAATATACCTGCTTAGGCATGTGCAGGTACCACAGTTCAATCCCGGGACCATATGTCAAGCCAGCCCCAACTCCAGGGAGGGCTGAGCCAGCCACAGTCCAAGCGTGGTAGTGTACTTCTGTAATTCCAGCACCAGGGATGCTGAAAACAGGAGAATCACCTTGAGTCTAAGCTGTGTAGTGAGGTCCTGTAACAACCAAATACATTAGAAAAAAAGAAGAGAAGAGAATTTGAATTTTGTGTGTATTCTGTTCTTTTGAAGTATTTTTGGTATTGATGCAGGGAAATGGACTTTTTTCTAGAAAGTGTCTAAAGCCAATTGCTTCCATACATGGCAGCCTCTGAGCCTCATTGTTGCATGGTTGGTTTCTTTTCTTTTTTAATCACTGTATACCAAGTGGCTTAATCAAAGAAGTTTAGCTTTCTTGGAAAGGGATATCAAGACTCTAGTCCCAGTGTTCCTAGCCAATAGAAATGAGCACTCTGGACCTATAATTGTATTTATAAGCATAAAATTTCTCCTTAGCACCTGAAGCTCCTAAAGCCTCTATAACCAACAACTCTCTAGAATAACCCCACTCTGCTGACATACTCATACATGCACAGCCCAGCTGCCCTACTTCAGTACTGTTTTCAGAGGAGTCAGACAGAAGTCTGAACTACCATGTCTGGTGCTGCTGTTTCCCTAAAGAACAATAAATGTAGCTTGAAAAAAAAAAACTATGAATAGCTGTGAATATGTGTTCCTAAGTAGGGAGCAGGGAAAGCTGTTAGTTTTTGGCTAAAAGGCTATGCCTCAAATTTCCTGTTTAGCCCGTCTCCTGTTTATCTTTAGGGTTTCATCACTTAGCAAGTGCTGAACCTGAAAATGAATAGTTAAGCTAAGCTTGTAAAATCAGAAAGAAGAATTTAAAACATGTCTGAATACTTTATGTACATATACACAACTCTTACCTTTCAGATCAGTCCTGTAGCGTGAATAAGGCAGCATTTCTTGAGATACTTTATCTTGTACTGTTCTAAACTATTTGTATGGGAAGAGAGAAGTTGATTTCCTTTGAAGCCTCAAAATTGAAACTTGAAGTAAGAATTTCTCTGGCATACGCTGTGAAAATTTTAGGATCAGTTTCACAGTAATTATGTCACTAAGGAAGAAATAAGAGCTGTTTCATCAAAGATGAGGTGATGTTTCTACAGAGTTAATAAACTGAGACCTGGAAATTCATCTCACCAAAAAACAAAAGTGCTTGGAGCGGTCACGCTTCCCAGAGCTAGAGCAAGAATGTACATGTTCTCAGGAAGGACGCTCTGAATGCTTGAGGATTAGCCCCTTGAGGTACTGTAGTTTTGAGTTTAATGAAGCAAGAAACAAGGCTTGGTGATACTGGAGAGTGTACATTTCCATTTGTAGGGAGAGAAGAATGGCATGTCATGCTTTATCTCTGCTCCTTCTGAGCCACCAGGAGTGCCACTTGGTGTTAGTGGTGGGTGAGTGTCTAAAACATTTATCTGGAAGCAGGATTTATTCTAAATAGAAATGGATTTTTTTGTCCTCTTTTAGCCCTCACAAGTACACTGCTTACGTACTTACAAAATGACATTCTATGATTCTTCATATATCTTGATCCAAGGCTCTTGGCAAAGAGGCTTATCAAAACATTAAAAAATACTTCACTAAGAACTGTGCTGTGAATTTTGGCCTGAACTTGGAAAGATATCTGCAAAATGAAAATTGAAAACTAGGTGAAAGTTTATAACTAGGGAAAAAAATGTTGGCTTGTTTTTTAACTATAAGAGTGCCTAGAAATGTGGACTAAGCTTTTGACTTTTATCTTGAGAACAGTCCCTGTATAAGTCAAGGCGAGTTCTGCTTTTCTACCAGCAAAGAGAAGCATGTGTAAAATTGGTTCCTATCAATCTCTCCTTAGAAAAAACTAAGTATACTCATCCAAGAGTGCACATGCCTTTTGAGGTACATAAAGCTGGTTGTATTTCTGAACTCTAAGCCACTGGAACTGGGCATGGTGGCACCTGCATGTAATCTCAGCACTCAGGAGGCTGAGGCAGGAGGATCACTAGGAGTTCAAGGCCAGGCTGGGCTACAAAATGAGTTCAAGGGCACTCTGAACTATATAATGAGACCCTGTCTTAAAAAGGCAAAAATATGGGGCTGGTGAGATGGCTCAGTGGCCTAAAGCACCTACTTAGAACAAGCTAAGCTAAGCAAAG
>NDGN011480325.1:0-13372 GCA_002564285.1 Tympanoctomys barrerae
TCTCTCTCTGTGTGTGTGTGTGTACATGTGTGCAAGACAGTGTCTGGCAGACAAAGGAGCTGCTTGTGAGCTGAAAATAAGTGATGGCAACAGCTGAGAGTTTTAATGGGGTAGAAGAGATGGCAAAGATTGAGAAGGTGAGGCCCCAACTGAGTTCTGGGGAGAAGCCTGTTGCTGTACTGTAGGAGGCTGCGCTGTGATGCAGGAACTCTGCTTTTACTTTGCATTCTCGGTTAAAGGATTTAATTAAAAATGTCCCCATCCACTGAGGCATTATTTCCGTAACTCAGAACTCACAGTGCACGCTACGAGGTCAAGGTCTTTTTGGAAAAGTGCAATTGGTGCCAGGGAAATGGTGCAGGAAGAAGCTGACTCAGGGCACCTGGAGATGACATGAGACCAAAGCAAGTCTCCTCTGAGGGGGCCTCGGAAGGGTGGCTGCCAATCACATCCCGAGGACCCAGGAATCAAAGGATTATGGTTTCAGTTCCTCCACAGATGAGTCTCTTTTGCAGCACTCACCAGCGGCTTTCAGGCTTTAGCACACATGGGACTTGTCCTAAGGGCTTATCAGCTCCTTATCAGACTGCTGGGACTCAAATCAACTGGCCTGGAGCAGAGATGGAGAATTTGCATCCTAGTATGTGTCCTCCTGATGCTGTGGCTCTCAGCTGGCGACTACCTCAGAGAAGCAAGAGAAGCTATGGCAGGAAGAGGTTGCCCTCCGGAGTCAGACACCTTGGGCTTGAGTCTTGTTTCCACTATCTAGTTCTTCAGTTCTCAGTGAACCTTTCTGTGCCTCCCTAGCCTACAGAAAGGAGATGATGTCTAGTATGTCATGGGTCAGTTTGCTTGAGTTTTAAGAAGATAATGTGTGTACAGTTCCAGGACCCAACAAGGCTCAATAAGGGACACTTCTGTTATGCACCTGGAGGCCAGGTATGGGCTGGTAAGGTGCTAAGTGAGCAGGGGGATTTTTATTTTATTTTATTTTTTTGTGGAAACGGGGATTGAATTCAGACCCTTATGTTTGCCAGTCAAGTGCTTATCCTACTGAGCCATCTCCCCGGCCCCTGAGTGGGGGGATTTGAAGTCTCCTCTGGCTTAGGTATTAGGAATAGCTTTCCTTTACCACAATCACTTGTACATAAAACTATGTCATTAGCTAATCCTCCATTGGTTCTTCAATACCTATACATAGCAGAGTAGAAATTGATCCAGCTCAGACACCTTTTGAGATCCATAAGTAAGTTGCTCTTTACCCAGATGAGAAGATCAAAGTGTGGCAAACAAAGTTGAGTTGAAGGCTGGGAGAGTACCGATCCCACTCAATTTCTTCAATTTCTCTGCTTCCAGGTGGGCATTGGTTATTTCTTCTCTCGGGACTCCATTTCTGCCTGGTAAATGAGAGGTCTGGACTTGCTGACTGCCCAAGAAGTCTCGGGGCTGTGATGGACAAGATCACATTTCTCTTGGAATGAAATGCCGGTGCTGGGTGCTTATGGGTTCATTCTACCTGGCTAGACCAAAGCCAACAGTGAGCTCTGTGACGGTGGGTAAGCTAGCTAGCCTGTCTGTTCCTCGGTTCCTTTATCTACAGAAACGAACAGCATTTGCAGAGCTGCTGCAGATAGAATAAGTGAGGCTCTGTATATGTGAGGTCCCTGGAGCAATGCCCACTGGCGCACAGTTGGTACGAATTCTCATCATTAGACATCACAGCCAGCTTTCTTGCTATGGGTTCTGCAGAAAAGCATCAGGACAAGGTGACCCCTGGAAAGCCAGTCCTAGAAGTCCCACTTCAGAGAGTGGACAGTTGGAGCCACAACTGATGTCCCACAGGGATTCAGAGACTTCTCCAGAGCTGAGGCCTGAGGAACGAGGAAGGGGGGATGGGGGATATGTTGTTTGTGTAAAACCCCACTTTACATATTCAAGTGACCATGTCAAAAACACTATCAACCAGGGATAGTGGTTCATCCCATACTTGAGGACTTCAGCCCACAGGGACAAAGGAACTCTCAACTTTCACGACTGTTTACTGTTCAGAGGAGTCCTTGTCCTTCTGTGATACAGGAGGACACATGAATGTAGGTGCTTGGAAAGGTGAAAGGTTAAGGTTGCAATACCACAGAGGACACTGTTGTACAGGATCAGTACTATGGATGGAACCCACAGCCTCGCACATGCTAGCAAGGGCTATACCATGGAGCTACACCTCCAGTCCCCCAAAGATGCTGCTTTTTAAAAAGATACTCTCCTTCCATCCCACTGCATAAAGTTTCAAAGCAGTGGAAATATGCCTGCTTATCCCAGGCCTCTTTTAACTTTCCTCCATACCCAGCAGGGTCTGCCTGGGCCCAGCCTCCTCTCCCCTCCCTAATGGGAATTCTTTGGAAAAAAAGGTTAACTGTCCTGAGATTCCACATAGCACAGTGGGCAGGATGTTCTTGAATCATTTCTTCCTAGTGATCAAAGGCAAGAGCCTTCCAGACTGTGGAGTGTGACAGACAATCTGTCTTCATTTCAAAATGTCCCTTAAGAAGAACAATCTGTTACACTCTGGCCAACACATTTCAATGGAAACGAAGTAATGGAATCTGACCTAAACGTCAATCTCTGTGTCTTGGGATTTCACGGAGGACAGAATAGATGCAGCAGATAAGGGACATCCAGGAAACCTGCTGCTGGCAGATCAACCCCAAAGCTGCCCTTGGTGCATTTTTGTGGAAATGTTAGATACTGATGCCCTCCCCGTGTATGTGATTCACATCGGAAAGAATCATCCAGGTTGGAAGAGAGAACGTTCACAGCCGGCTCGGAACATTCCCCATCCGCAGGCCCTCAAACCTGCTGAAGCGTATGTTTTGGGAAGGAAATAGAGCAGATCCAAATTTGCCAGCCATGTGGAAAGGGTAAAGGGGGTGCTTCCAGCCCCAGAGGATCCTGAGCTGGCTGTTCACTGGTCCCTGGGGCTGGGGCTGGAGAGGGGCATCTCTCCTGAGCATAGAGGGAGGGTACGCTCAGGGTCAGGGTGGTCCCCAGACGGAGCTGCCACCTTTCTCAGAGAATCAAGCGGGTTCTCTGGTGAGTAGATCTGACTTCAAACAAGACCTGGGATGTTCAAGATCTCCTTGAGTCGAGGGTTCTAATGCCTCAAGATTTCCAGAGGGAAAGATAATAACAGAAACAGCTACCAGTTATAGAAAGCTTCCTAAATTCAGAGTTCACCTCTTCACAGGCATTTTAAACATGTCATCCACAGCAGGCAGGCGCTATCCTTGGCCTTTTGCAAATGTGGACACTGAGGCTGATTTTGCCTTTCAAAACAAACGAACAAGGCTCGGCAGGTAAACCCTGCACTGGGCATGACCCTTTTAGCCCTGATGTCTTGTCTTGCATTCTTATTTGAAAAAATACCTGATGGAAAACATCCTTTCTTGGAACATGTCTTCTGTGGAAATAAGGCCCCAAGGGTAGAGATGTCAGCCTCTTAGGGCAGCAGCGTGCAACGCCTCAGGTCTGCCGCAGAGCCAGGGTCCCTTCTGGGCCTGCTCTTCCCTTGCCCCCACAGCTCTGGAGAGGTCCCTCTTGCTCTCTCCTTCAGGAGGGGCTGCACCTCCATCCTTCTTTATCTGGCTGTTTCTCAGGAATGCTGTGGTTAGGGCTGTCTTTGTCTCCTAGGGGCAGTGTGATTTCTGGCCTTTATTTGGCAAGCAGCTCTGTACAGAATGGATGTGACTCACTGAACGTCACCAGGTGGGGGCAGGACCCCTTTTTTTTCTTCGCAGTACCGGGGATTGAACGCCAGACCCTGTGCTTGCCAGGCAAGCACTTATTCTACTGAGCTGTCTTCCCGGCCCCCCAGGTGGGGACAGGGGATCCTTGGAGAATCCCAGTGAACCCTTCCAGATCCAGGTAAAATGGCCCCAGAAAGGTTACTGCCTGTGTTTCTCTGGGGGCGGTGGGGGGAGGGGATAGGGAAGAGACAGTGGCTCCTAAAACGTTAATTGGGAACCATTCTGGCTGCTTCCGCCTGCTTCTGCTTACCTTCCTGTACTTCCACTCTTGCACACACTAGGCAGCCATGCACTTGGGGGAGGAGGGTTCCTTTCTGTGTGGCTGCATCAGTGGGCAGAACCATGGGCAGCATCAGGCTCGGCTTTGCACTCTGCCAATCCTGATGCCAGGATGTCAGAGAGCTCTGAGCTCTCTGCTCTCTTCCCATGCCCCTTTCTCTTCTCTCTCCATGGGTGTCTGGGTCTGTGTTCCCTCACACCATGAGCCACGCCTGCTCCCACATACAGGAGACGTGTTCCCATAAGATGCCCAGCCTGGCCATACTCTCAGCATGTGGTAAGCACTCTGTGTTTGTTGAGTGAATAATAAACAGTCATCTCATTTTCCTCAGCACAGGTCTGGAGTTTTAGGTTCTTCTAATATGCTTTGGGAGGATGGCAAAGCCTGGCCTTAATGTTTGGGCCAGATGGTTCTAGATGACTAAAACCAGTGAGTAACAAACGCACTAAGAAAGGACATCGATTCATAGGACTTGGAGGGACTCTGAGATCATACTGCCCAACCCTCTCATTTTACAGACAAGGAAACTGAGGTCTGGACAGAGGAAACTTGCCAGAGCTATTCAGCATGTAGATCCTAGGAGGAGGGCCAGGGCTCTAGCCCACCCACCTAGAGCCAGAGCAGCCTCAGCGCTGGCCCAGTGCGGCTCCAGCCCTCTCAGCACAGATCCTGGTCTGAGCCTGCAGCCTGCAGCCAGCCCTCCGCCCTCACACCCACTCCCTAGCTGGCTTGCTCCTTGGCTGTCTCTGTCTCCCCCACACTCAGTCTCCAGGGAGGATGGCAATTAGTTTTCCTTGCGCTGCTCAGCATGAACTCAGCAGATCAGTGTGGGCCTGGCATGTTAGAATGCAGGACCCAGCCCCTTGGGGACTGGGGACAACAGAAGAAAATAGTATGATGAATGGTGGGGGTAATGGGACCATTCTTGTCCCCAGAGCATAGGGATACAGGGTCACCTGTGGGTGGGGGACACTGGAAAGAACCAAAGGAGTAGAATGGGAAGGGGGCAAAGGCATGAAAAGTGGGCAGAGATGAGCCAAATGGAGTGGCATGGCGTGTGTGGAAAGAAGAACAATGCAGTCATCTGCTTCCTAGGTTCCTGGACCTGTACCAGACCCCTGTGCCATCCCCTCAGGGCACCCTCCACAGCAGGGTGAGGTGACAAGACAGAGGAGAGAAGGAAGATGAGCCAGAAGAAGGGTGAACGGGAAATGCGAAGTATTTATCAGTTTGATTTCCATCTCCAGGAACTTGATGCATCTGACCAGTTTCCAGTTCCCACAGCTGGAAGTGGGGAAATTCTGCACAGCTAACAGCCTATGCGGATTTGGAGTCCCTCTAAGCCCTGGCTTTCCTACCTGTACTCGGGAATGTGACAGCGTCTGTTCCCTGGTGGGCTCAGTTCCCGCTGACCTTGAGCCTTGCCTGTCCCTACATACACTTGGGATGGCCAGCCCTATTCTGAGAAGACAACTGGATCACCCTTCATGACAATTTTCCTTCACCGCTTCACAGGTGTGGAACACAGGGAGAGCAGGGACTTGTCCCCTTGGTGACACAATGCCCGAAACGCTCTGTGAATGAGGCCTATCTTTTCGCTCTCATCCAGGGGCCATGACTGGCAGAAGGAGCCCTGCCCCCTCTCTCAGCAAGCCCTGATGCTCTGGGAGCAGAGAAAAAAGGAAACACTTCTACTGATTGTTTCCAGAGAGAAACAGTGTTGGGAAGTGGGTGGGGATCATTCCCTGTGGTGGGGACCTTTACGTAGGAAGGGAGCGAGCCTGGTTGTCCAAGTGGAAGAGAGAACGTCGGGGAGCGGCAGGGCCACCTTCAGGGCCTTACTGTCTTTCCTCACCATCTTTCCCAAGAGGGGAGAGCCCCGCCACGACACAGTAAAGGGTATGAAGACAGTTTCTTTTGTTGTAATTTGGTTGGTCAACTTATCTTTATGGAGTCATAGTGTTTTCTTGTTCTAAGAACCTTCAGTATAACCCTGATTTTTATTGAGCTCATGTTCTGCCTCCACCAATGCGAAAACGAGCCTGGAGATGAGGGTTCTCGGGAGCGGAGAGGTGGGCAGGACAAAGTTAAATGGGACCTTGTACTGACACATCCTGCTACACTTTTTTTTTTTGGCTCTTTCTCTTGTCCTAGTTGGTGGCTGGGTGGACCTTTTGTTTCCCTTGATAGAAAGCAATCCTGATGCTGGCCCCAGTGCCCTTAATGATTGAGCCCTAAAGCGAAGCAACTGCTCAGTCCCGAGTCGGTGATTGGCTAAAGACTATGTCACTCTGGCCCACCCACTGCGGCAGCCAATCAAAAAGCTGTCAGGGCGGGAGCGACGCTGTAGAGCCGGGAACTCTCGCTGAGACTTTGGAGGTCCTGGCTGAGGTCCCAGGATTCTAGGCAGGTGGGGTAAGGATGAGGGAGCGTGGGACGCCCGGAGCGCGGGGCACTCACTCCAGCACGTCGCGGTTGAACTGCTTCTTGCTGTTGCCCAGGAACTCTCCGACCATCTGGCGGCTGAGGCCCTTGCGCTGGAGGAGGAAATGCGCCACGCCAATGGGCGTGTCAGGGATGAAGCCGCGCGAGATCAGGAACTGGATGCCCTTGTCCGGGTTTCTGGGGAGGAGTGTGCGTGGGGAGAAGTAGTCATGAGCCAAGACTTCCAGGTACCTATGTCCATCACGCCTTTCAGCCATGAAACCCATGAAAGAGCCTAGCAGTCCTTGGAAACTGAGTTCCCAGGACTCTTACCGCTCAGATGTCCCCCCTCTCAAGGGCACCTCCTCACACCCAGAACGGGCAGGGGACTGGGATGGGAAAGGGGAGGCCTGGTGCAACAAAGAGGATTCCAGAGCAGGCGAGCGGGAGTGCCCCTCTCAGCCCCTGCCTTGCTGCCTTGAGGTCTTCAGGTCTGCCGAGAAGGCCTGCACTCTGCCTGTGTCTTGAGGTCATTATCAGGTGCCCCTGCCCTGGAGCCTGGAGAGGGTGAGGGAAACTGACACGGACTTCCATGGCACGAACCCTCTTCCTTCTTCATGGAGGACACAAGGACCCAGCTGTCCAGGGGCCCCTGTCCAGATGTGAGTCTGGGGGGGGGTGTGGGGACTGTGTGCTAAATGCACTTGTCTGCAGACTCATGCGACTCCCTGAGCTGCATCTCACTGGGTCCAAAGAAGCTAGGTAGAGAGATTGAAGGTACACACTCAGAAGCCTTGAGAGCGCTTTGACCTTTTGGGACAGCCAAGCATGTGACTTTTTCTTGCAAATCATTTTTATTGTGTTTCACAAAAGCATCTCCCCACGTGTTGGGAGGGGTGCAAACTGTCTTTCCCTAGAGGTGGTCTGAGAATCTCTGTCTTGAGGGATATGAACGTTGGTTGGGTTTTTGTGTGCATACAGAAGTGATCCTCTGGAGGGATGTGAGGATGGGCAGGGTGGGGCGTGCGCACCCAGGCAGCAGCCTGGTGTGGGAACAAGGACGGTGGCTTTGCAGTCAGGCAGCTCTGGCTTCACCTGGGTCTACCTTGTCTAAGCAGTGTAACTGGGTGCGGTGTGCCTTCCTTGTGGGAGGTGTTTCTTGCTCTGTAAAACAGCAGCAGGTGCTTTGTCCTGGAGCTGTGAAGGGCAGTGAGGGGCTGGAGGTTGGGCGCCTTCCACATCTTTGTGGTCAGGGTATCTGGCCATCAGTGAACAGCCACGGAATGAGTAAGTGAACACACAGGTAGGCAGGACACACATGGCACTCTGGGCCCAGAACTACAACGGAAAAGGTGGCTGTAGGGTGCATGAGGGCCCTAGGGACTTCACATTTTGGTCACAGGAACATGCCTGCATTTTCTGCTTTAGGCTGGCTGTGTACATTTGGTTTGCAAGTAATAGTCTGATTGAAGTCTCTAAATTAAGATAGGTGTTCACTTCTCTCCTTCCACTGCTCCATTCTGTTGCTATTCTTCTCTGCTTGCTTCACATTCCCTTCCTTGCCTCCCCCTTCTTTAAGCCCAGTTCCTCTTTGGCTCCTCCCAGTATACCTTACACTATCTCTCCTCTGTCTTCCCCCAGCCCCTCCTTTTTGCAGCTGCAGGAAACAGGCTGTTTCTCTAGCCTCATCTTGTACCTGAACAGTTGTTCTGTCTTTACACTGCTTGTGCTGCTATTAACTCGACTCTATGTTCCTTTCAAATTTCCCACTTTTCAAACCCTCACTTCATCTTAAACAGTAAATGATCATGAAAACCTACGTTTGATGTGTCATTTTCCCCAGATACTTCATAAATCCATAAGGGAACGTAAAACATGTACTTTCTGAGCATTATCTCTGGGCCAGGAGTGGCAGGACCACCTCAGAATGAGGCGATAAACTGCCTGACACTCTGCTGCAGGGAGGAGGTGCTCTGTCAGTTCAAGACCCCCACCTCCCTGCAGCCCTTCCCAGGCCTCCCGAGCCCCAGGCCAGAGCTCACTCACATGTTGAAGAGGTTGAGGCCTATGCGGTAGAGCCGCTTGCGCAGGGTGTCAGTAGAGAGCGTGGGCGACTTGCAGCTAGCAGGGTTTTCGCAGTGGTAGCGGGGCAGACTCAGGATCATGGCCTGAAGGGCCTCTTTGGATGCTGCCGCTGACACCTCCGAGCTGGACTTGGCTGATTTGGTGGATGTGCTGCTGCTGCTCAGCTGCTCAGAGTTGTCACCTCCCTCGGCCTCTGTCCCTTTCGCTGCCTCTCCAGCCTCTTCCTCTGCCTCAGTAGCCACAGCCTCCTCCACCACCGCCTCAGCAGCGACTGGCTGGTGGGTGTCAGTGGTCTGGCTGACCACTGCTGTTTCTGCGCCTGTGTCCTCTGTGGGCGTGTCCCCCTGGCCCATGGCAGGGACCTGCTGGGCCTCGTTCTGCTCACCACTGCTGGCTGCGGGCTCAGCTGCGGCCTGGGCTGTCTGCACTGCGCCCAGGCAGTTGGCCACAGACAGAGCTGTGGAGGAGGAGACAGAGATGTTCTGGTTGGCAATCTGCACTGTGACATCTCGGAAAGCCATCATGAGGGTGCTGCCGTGGCTCTGGGGTAGGCTGGCGACCTCCACGGCCTCATCCCCCAGCCCTGGGCCGGAGCCTTCAGGCTCCAGCATCTCACCCTCCAGGCCAGGCTGCCCTGAGTCTGCATGCAGGGCCTGGTGGATCTGATAAGCGCCACCCTCCTGCAAGGAGCACATGGTCTTGAGGCTCCAGGTGCTGAGGGCATCGTCGATGGACTTGGCCAGGGACTGCACCTGCTCGGTGAAGGAGTCCTCCAGCTCTGTGAGGGTGCCCGCAAAGGTGGGCGGCAGCGAGGGCGTGCGCACCAGCGGCAGCCCCACAAGCCCATAGCCTTCCATGAGCGCCTTCTCAGCTGCCAAGCTCTCAGCGGTGGGCGCCCGCACCTTGCGGAGGGAGATCCGCCGAGGCAAGCGGCTCTCTAGCAGCGAATTGCGGATCTTTTCAAAGTTCTTGCTAAGCTGGTACTGGCGGAAGGCGGTTTGGATGGTGCAGGCAGCGCGTCGGGACACGAGGTGGCCCCCGTACTTGTGTTCTAGCATTTCAATCTGCAGCAAGGACAGAGGAGGAAGGGCTGTGTTAGGGAAGGTTGTCATAGGCCCCCTCCATGGGGTGGGGGAGGGGTCAGTACCTGGAGCCACCTGGAGCGCTTTTGGCCAGGTCTACTGGAGCTCACATGTGATAACGCCTAGCATGTCCTGGCCTGAGATCCCAGATCCTCAGCAAGACCCTAGAGGGTCCGGGTGGAGAATTCCCTGAGTAGTGATTTCCCAGCAGACAGTACAAAGAGAAGTTGCTGCTGGCGCTCAGTTACAGCTGCTGCAGTGGTAATTAAAACGTGTTCACATCAGAAATGCAAACAGAAGTATTTATAGGTGAAGTGCATGTGTTTGATTTGCATTAAAATACTGTAAATTTGCATTGGAAGGGTGAGAGAACATTAATATTAATAAAAATATTAACAAAAATGTTGGATCAGTGATGGCTATATGGGAGTTTATTACACTATTATTTCTACTTTGGTAGACTCTTAAAAATAGTGAACAATGAAATATTGAACAAAAATGTTTTTTAACACCCCCAAACAGAACACCTGCTGTGTCTGCCTCTACTCACCCCTGCATTGGGGTGCTTCCCCTTTCTCAGCAGCATCATGGAGACTGGGGACAAGAGTTGATCATAATACCCTGCCCCCACGGTGTGGCTCATCGTAGGTGTTCGATACCTGTGAACTTCCTTAACAGTTGGATGGGGTCTCAAGAGTGGAGTCCTTTAGACCACCAGGACCAATAGTTCCACAGCTCAAGTTGGCTCTGTTATCTGCAGTAGGCATTTTCTAGCCTGGGCAGGGCGTGGTGGGGGAGCTTGGGGTTCTCACACGGGTACACCTGGCCCCAGGAAAGCTTGACCCTTGACTCCAGGGTCCTTGTTCTCCTCCTCTAAGCTCTTAACCCCGTCCGTGGTTGTTTGTCTGCTTAGGTTGCCTTGTTTTTGCTTCTCCTTTATTAAACTTCCCAGGAAAGGACTAGAAAGACATTCCTCTGAGGAATGAATGACTAATGCTGTTTAATCATGTCTCCAGAGGGCCTTGCAGTTAAATAAGGAAGAGATAGGGCTTACATTAAAAGGATGGGGTTGATTGGTGTTGATACGGAGTTGGGTTGGTCCTTAAAGAAGTTTGGGAAGTGAGGAATTCTTGGGTACTGAGGTGATGTCTTTTCACAGCCATCCTCACCACTTACACACTGTTTCATTCCTGAACTAAGAATTAGGAGAGGTGGGATGAGAGTCACTGCTCAAGGCAAGAACCTGGCCATTCCCATACCCCCGGGGTCATGATCGGGAGCAGTGCAGATCGAAGGGCCAAGTTTATCCCTCAACACTGCACCACAACCTTCTCACTGCTCTACTTGGCCCTCCAAATGGTACAGCTAGGGTGACTGCCTCTCATAACCCCTATGATGCTCTTGGTTCCATCCTTCCTGGACGGTGTGCCACAGTGGTCCAGCAGAGGTATCCTCAGAGCCCAGGAGGCCTCAAGGGCACAACCCTATTTCTCAGGGGCAATCCCAGGTAAATTGAGACACTTCCAGTGTTTTCTTCCAGCCCTTCTAGCCTTGCCATCCAGTGGCACACCCATCCCCAAACCTAGGGGCATCATGTGGAAACCCACCCCCCCATCTGGTCCTACTCTCCATGGGTAGTTGGAAGCTTATTCAGATGAAGGATAGTGGCCCATAAGACTTCCCATGTGACTCCTGCCAGAAGTAGCTGGATTTCACAAAGCCCAAAGTTCTGAGCAGCACGAGGAAACCCTTCCAGTGGGTTATGACTGAAGGGTCTTCAAAGTGCTCTTAAAAATCACAATAGAATGGGACTGGGGGTGTAGATAAATGGCAGAATGCCTGCCCAGCTTGTGTGAAGCCCTGGATTCCATCTCTAACACCACACAAAACCAACCAATCAAGTAAACAACAAAAACAGATGTACTGGCTCTCCACGGCTGTGTAACAAATTACTGTAACTCAGCAGCTTTAAAACAGGCCCATATATTTCCCATAGTTTTGTAGATCAGTAGTTGGAGTCACAGCTCATCTGGGTTCTCTGCCCAGGACAGTACCAGGCTGAAATCAAGGTGTTAGCTGCAGCTGAAATCCATGTAAGGCTTGGGTATTTCTCTCAAGCTTGCCATCATTGGCAGATTTCAGTTCCTAGGATTGTAGGATTGAGACCCTCAGTTACAAAAGCTGCCCATGCCACACAGCCCATTCCACAAAGTGGTAGTCTTCTTTCAAGGCCTACAGGTGTCATCTCTGAGGCTTCACCTTCTTTTACCGGTCTGGCCCACCAGGATGAGCTCCCTTTTCACTAACCTAGTCAACTGATGTGAGGTATCTGTTTCAAACCCACTGGAAACATAGTGAACATTTCTTACCGCTAGCTCTAGGAGTGACATCCATCACATTCATTACTCCTGCTCAAATTCAAGGGGTGGGGGAGCTGTACAGGGCGTAGGATATGTCAAAGGAGGACCAGGGTATATCAAAGGAGGACCATGAACCCTGCCTACCATGCCAATGTGACAAGTTGCCTACTTGGCCTTTGTCTAAATAGGACCTCATGCACTCAGAAAAAAACCATCGCTATGTGCCTCAGAGGCTTTCTTTTTCTACTTGTGAAGAAATCATGCTAGGGGAAGAGGACCTTGTAGCCGGGATCGTTCTCTCTGCCGAGCTCTGGCATGAACCCTATAGCCTGAAGTGGAGATTTGGCTTTGGCCTGGACAGGCATGTCCTCTGAAGGAAAGTGTAGAGGGTGTGTGGGACTCACCACTGAGCTGTCTCCTTCCCTTCCAATTTCTGTCACCTTCTTGCTCTTCCCGAAACACCATGAAAACTAACAGGAGGCCCAGAAGTCGCTCTATGCTTGTCTTTCTAGGGAAACTGGGGCCCAAGAGCATGCTTTCAAGCTACTGGCAACTGAGAAAAGGTAGGAAACCCACTGCCTGAGACGCATGGGACACAGGAAAAGGGTGTGTTCCCTTCTGCGCGGAGGCCACAAATTGACTCAGATAACCCTTAGGAGGCTTCTTCTACCAGTCAATGCCATGTTTCATTGGAGCAAACAACAAAATCGGATTTAAAATTCTCATATCTCAAATTCCCTGTAATGAATGTGGTCATTATGTCTACCTACATTGTACCAGTAAGTTTAAATAAATTAAAAAGAAAAAAGTAGGGCTGGCGAGATGGCCCAGTGGTCTAAAGCACCTACTTAGAACAAGCTTAGCAAAGCTCCGGGACTGTGGTCCAATCCCCCAGCACCACATGCCAGCCAGCCCTGCCCCCTGGTGGGCTGAGCTGGCCACACACACACACACATACACACACACACACACAAATAAATTAATTTTAAAAAAGAATTAATTGCAGAGTTATCTTCATGAATTTCAAACAAAAACTTCCCCCTCTGACTTGAGCAGAGAACTTGCTCCTCTCCTCACACCCTGTCCTCACCACTCTTCCTGGCATTTCCTGCCTCCACCTGCCCCCACAGGCCTGGGAGTTTAACCCAGGGCTTCACTCATGCCAGGCAGGTGCTTTACCACTGAGCCACACTGCCACCCCCAACCTCCATCCTTCTGTTTGGTGTTTTGCCACCGTAGTGGTTGATACATTGTGTCAACTTAGCCGGATGACTCCCTGTTCACTTCTGGGTGACTCCCCGTGCACTTCCGGCTGGTGGAGGTCCTGCCCTGGGACACAAT
>NDGN011480333.1:0-10398 GCA_002564285.1 Tympanoctomys barrerae
GCACCACATGCCAGCCAGCCCCGCCCCCAAGTGGGCTGAGCTGGCCACACACACACACACACAATAAATAAATAAATAAATAAATAAATGTTTTAAAAAAAGGAAAGGCACCAACTATATAGTTTTGAGATGGGGTGGTCAGGAAATCACAGGGAGTACTTGGGGACACTCAGGGTCCAAGCCAATACTCCACCACTCACTGCATATTAAGAAGTCCATGTTGTGAGTATTGGACCACATTGCTAATTGATTTGCCAGAAATTCATGTCATTTTAGAGTCAGTACCTCATGATCCTTTAAAAAACAAAAAAGCCAACTGAATATTTTCCCAATGCATAATCATGCTCAAACTGACTTTCAGTCTTTTTAGAGAAGCCTAGGAGAGATAATGCCCATAAATTTCTGGTTATATAACAGCATCCTTTCTCAAGGGAACATAACCTGCCTTTATTCAGGTTACTGTAAGTCTGTTAAGTGCTTCACAAAAGAATTAGTTGAGGGAATGATCACATCTTTCTTTTGTGATGACTCACATCAGAACGTTATTCATAAAACCCAGTTAAGTTTTTCAGTTAAATAAGACTATAGTTTATCAGTTGATTTCATTTTCAGGAACATCATTATCATCTACCCAATGTCAATATCTTTTTGGTGAAGTTATTCTGCTTATGAATCTGCTTCTAGTTATGACCCTTACATCTACATTGTCTTGGATGATTTTGTGCTGTCGTTTGGCTGTTGACATCTGAGAATTTCCATTATTACCAATGAATTGCAGTAAACTTTAATCTTAGGCCAAGAGTTCCTCTATGATTCTTGGGTGCATCAGTCAATTTTCCTTTACTGTAGTGAAATACCAAAGGTAGAATACTTGATAAAGAAAAGAGGCTTAATTAGCTCACAGTGTTGGAGGCTGAAAGTCCAAACTCCATGGTGCCTGCTCTAGTGAGGGTCAGAAGTAGGTAGTGTCATGTCATGGTGGAAATGTAGGTAAGAGGGAGAAATTTACACAATGAGACAGGAAGCCAGTAAAAACGCTAGGGACCCTTATAAGCTCCATCTATCCAAGGTTCCACAACTTCTTACCATTGCCATCATCTGTTGAACCAAGTTTCCAACACACTGACTTTTGGGTGGACACAAACATTTATAAATGATAACTGGACCATAAAAATTCCACCATTGGATTCTTCATAGATGGTCAAAAGTACATTTCTTGCATCCTGGCCTAGCTTTGGTAAGGTGGGCTTCTTTTGGATCATCTCAAGTCGAAGAAGTGAATGAAAATATCTTACATCATAAATCTACTCTAACACCTTACTCTCTCTTAAATCCTCAATAATTTCAACATAGTTTGGTATAGATAATCTTTAGGTCTAGGCTTTGATTAAACAACAAATCAACTAACCAACCAATGTATTTGAGCTTTCCTTTACTGTTTAAGGGGACACCATAAGCCCAGGATCCCTGCATAGTGTTCCTTTAATAAATTCAGCTGGATCTAACATTGCTTTTCCCCACTTTGATTCAATATACTTAACTGGGAATTCTAAAGCTCAACCAAATCAGGTTCTTTTTCTAGATTTGCAATACACTTAAAATCAAGCAACTAACCACATTTTGCTCCTGATTTTCACTAACATGTCTTATAAAATGTCTCATGGTCATCCCAAAGCCTTCCCACACAGAGTCATTTGATTATAAGTGCCCCACAGTGATCTTTTCAGTAACTGTGGTGTCAGTGGGTTCCTGGGTTTCCATTACCACCAGCTACAGGCTCACTGATGTCTTCAATCCAGTAGGAACCAATTCCAGGCACACTGGTTTTTATAGACCTGTTATTCTGAAACCTTCAAGGTTCCATCAGCAGTAACATTGTGACATCGAGCCAGTCAGGAAAGCAAGGATAACTGGTGCTGCAGAACAAGTAATTTATCACAGGAATTACACCTACACAACAGTGAGAGGAGCCGAGGAAGCTCAGAAAAAGCCATTAACTGTTCCTCACATAAGTTAACCGGCTGATTATCAGGAAGTTAAGCATTGCCACCTGCTGAGGCATACCACGGAGTAAGCTAGTATTGAACTCTAGAGCTATGTTTCCTATTGTTTCTGCTGCTTCTGAGATTTTACAACAAAACCTGTGGTTCTGGGTCTGGTAAAATTCTTGACTAGAAGAGCTAGAAGATGGGGAGGAAAATTGCACACAGAATAAGAAAAGGCAAGAACATAGTGGCAGAAGCTTATGCAAAGGTCCTGAGGTAGGAAATAGTTTGTAAACTAAAGAAGAGCAATGTATTAGAGGTATAACAAAAGAATAGAATATCATCTCAGGATAAAATCATATAAAGACAGGTCATATTATGGAGGTCTTATGAGAGTTTAAAAGTTACAGTATTTTAAGTGATTTAAGAAATCATTAAAGGAATGGCCTGCCAGATAGTTCAGCAGACTAAAGTGCCTGCTTAGGCAGAGAACAGCGGCTGGGTTTGATCCCTGACATGCTGTGCTGACCCACCTCTGGGCCATGCTGAGAGGGCGATTGAGACTGGGCATGGTGGTGCGTGCCTATAATCCCAGTGCTTTGGAGGCTGAAAACAGGAGCATCACTCTGAGTCCAATCTAGTAGTGAGACCCTGTAGAACCCATACTAAGTACATTTTTTCTAAAAAAACAAAAAAAAAGAAAGAAATCATCAAATGAATTCTAAAAAGTCACAAATGTGGTGATTTTCACCATCAAAAATATGTTTTATTACTTTGTATAGGAACTATAATAAGCATTTTCATAATATTTTACCTAACATCTATTAAGCACTACAATATGCCAGAGAGTATGCTGGGAGATTCGATATTCAGCAAGAGAGATATGGGGACTGTTTTCAGGAAGTTTGTGGTCTATTAAGCCTTGTGATATTTAATCCCTACAATCTCTATGAAGTAGGAGATTGAGGCATGGTGGGAGAATGAAACTGAATGAGGGTATCCATCTAGAAATGTACAGGTTCAATGTCTACCCCCACTGTAGCATATTCTCAGGACTTTGGTTTGGGGCAGGATTCTAGCTGTCACTCACACTGCTATGTAAACTCTCAGATGAACCTAAAGAATAAATCGCTGGGATATGATTAATTTCTTCATCTTTTCATGGTCCTCAGTCCTCTAGGCCTACGTCAATGTATACACTTTAGGTTATAAATTTCACTTGAGCAAGGAAATATGACAGCCTTGAATGTGTGAAGAGTCCTCTACAGAATTCAGAGCAGCTACATTTTCTAGCGCTCTCAGTTTATCATGTTCAAGGTGCATGCTGAGCAGGAGCCTGGCTGTCCATCATGAGATGTGGAGTTCTGCATTACATTGGACATGGTCGCTGGGGTGACACATTCAATTTGGTGGCTTCATATTGGAATCACAACTTTTTTCGCTATGTCCTATTTCCTTAAACAGGAATTATAATATTACATTTTTTAAAAGTTTCTAAAAATGTTTCTCATTGACTTGAGGTTAAAAAAAAGTTAAATTAATGTTGAATATATTGAACCAGTATTGGGCAGATAAAAATCTAGATTTGGTTGTCAGAACTGTCAGACGATTTAGAAACCAAATAATTCACACCCTACTAATTGCTTTTATGTTCATTTATCCAAGAAACATGAGTCATCTCTCACAGAATACTAGTTCTGAATGACTTACACCTTGTCGATGACAGAGCTCTGTGTTATTCTTACAGAAACTTTCCAAGATGTATTTCTTTCAAAATAATTTTAACTTTCTCTGATTTAAATTTATCTGATAAAAGTTGTCTTTTCTCAGAAATGTCTGACCTAGGGGCCTAACCTTCCCTGTCTTTCTTTTCATAGCCAAAAGTTCGTTTGGAAGCCAGGAAAGTTGAGTCTCTGAAATTTTTGCTGCAAAGAGTGCCAACGCTCCGATAACAGATTAATCCAGCCACATGATCTCCCAAGCTCTGTTTCAGAAGCATGATTTTTTTTTTTTTAGTAGAGAATCCAAAAATACTGTGAAAGGCAGTGTGACATAAAAAAATCCATGTAGTACATATTTCACTCTATTAAAATAAGGGTCACTGCATTCCAGAGGAATGAGGATGTTGATTATTATATCATTAAGAGCTTAGGTGGACTTTTTCCCGACTGGATGTTAAATTTGAGCAACTACTCCAAGACTGAAGAGAGAAAGTATAACTTTAACTCACCAAACAGCAATGAAATGGTTTATTAATACAAAAATTCTACTGCTTCAGAAGCAAGTATTACACACACACACACACACACACACTTTCAGTAGCACAATATTTTGATTCACTTTTGATCCTTTTACATTTTACAGATGATCCTAATAGAAAAGGCATGGGCAACACTAGACAGACAACTTTCCTTAACCCCTACCATACCAGGACCCCTACCATTCCAGGATTTCTTCCTCTCAGGGAGGCTTCAATCAGTCCATTCATGTAGATGCTTGAAGCCTGAAACAAATAATATTTGTACCTATTTTTAGTGAGCATCTCTATAGCCAGGTTTCCTCTTAAAACATCAGCTGTCCATTATAGGGACCATTCTGTGTTCTGCTTGTGAAATTATAGGCACAAGTGTGGTTTCCAAGAATTAAGCCACAAAGACTAAACCTTAAGTCCCCTAAAATAACTATCAAAGTCTTCTCCCTTACATTTCTGGGAATCTCACATTGAGGAAAGATTGACACATGATTATGGCAGAATTTATGTATTTATTCAGTAGAGGGAGTGACCGTACAAACTGTCTGGAATATTATTCCAAATGGGAGGATCCAGCAACAGGGATCAATCATACTGCTGAGTCAAATTTTGGCTTCCCTTCTGAGGATTCCTAAATATGGGCATCAATGGCATACAAAGATGGCTTTGTTATGTGTACATCTTGCCAGTAGACACCAGTAAAATGTTAATTTTTTTCTTCAAATCAGCCACTCTTCTGTTCTCATTGCCATAAATCTTTAGATATTACCATCAGTGTGGTGCTTTGAAAGTACCCTAAAATTTGTAAAATAAGCTCCAGGATTACTTTTTTCCAAAAGTGGAAATAAAAACTTAGATAGTTCCTCCAGGTCCTAAAATTTACTGGCAGGCAGACCTCATAAGAAAACAAAGCCTACTCTATTCCTTTAAATTTTTTACAATGAATGAGACATTTTTAGAAATATAGTAAGAAAGAAAGAAAGAAAGAAAGATAGAAAGAAAGATAGAAAGAAAGATAGAAAGGTAGAAAGAAAGAGGCCTTGCCTGGCAAGTGCAATGATCCAGGTTGGATTCCTGGCATCATATGCCTGGCCTGAAATCCAACCAGGCATAGTGGAGCACCCCTGTAATCCCAGCACCAGAGAGGCTGAGACAGGAGGATCACTATGAGTCTGACTGTGTAGCAAGACCCTGTAGCAAGTAAATTAAAAAGAAAAGAAAATAGGCTTAAACCTAAGACTTGATGTAATTTGTCTTCTTTATCATATTAACAGTTTTTAGGAAAATAATTCCTAAGAATTACATAAGTTTCTCGTAGTTCAAGCTTCTTTATAGTCTGCAAAAATATAAGTTAATTTTTAATTAAGTATTATCTGTTGGAATTAAACTGCTTCTACATGGAGAATACTAAATTCTCTAACAACATGTCCAGATTACCTGTCATATTTGATTTATGTGTATTATTTGAAGGAAATAATACCCATAAATAATACCCTTTCCTTCTTTCTTTCTTTGCTTCCTTCTTCCTTCCCTCCCTCCCTTTCTTTTTTTCTCTCTTCCTTTTTCCTTCTCTTCCTATGCCTCCTTTTCCTCCTGCTTTTTGGTCTGTTTTTCTTGAGACAGCAAGATTTCACTAAATTTGTTAAAAGTAGTTGTCACATCAGATTATTTTAAATTGCTCCATGCAGAGTAATGTAAATTTCTTCTCTCATGTTCCTATGTAAACTCTTTCTGCTATCTCTTTCTTAACAAGAAATAAACGTATACAACACAGTAAAGGATTCGCCTAAACAGAGGGATTACCAGTGTCAGTCTAAATCACTCTGTGCTTGTGTAAATTTCACATGGTAAAGGCAGGAGTTCATTATCATAAATACAAGAAACTGCATTATACCCTTCTGTGTATCCAGAGCCATAGGAAGAATTCATAATGCAAATCTGGTCAATAGTTTCATTTCTACATTCATGAGGAAATTAAAATCTTGCCATCGAGGATCCTCTTATTACAGGAAGTTCAGTTCCTAGAGTAAAGCTTATTAGGAATTTTTAAAAACCAGTTTGTAGCCCAGGTCAAGAACCAGGAAGCATGGAGTTAAACAGACCACAATCAGTAAAGCAGGACTTGGTTACCAAGCTCGGGACAGGACCAGACAGGCTAGGAACCTGCTGGGCACAGTGCTTCCTGGCTAGGAGAAGAGCAGCCAGTCATGAGGGCCTAGAGCTGAGCCCCGGGCTAGAGGAGTCTCTGCTCAAGGCAGGGGTCAAGCTACAAGGCAAATGCACTGGCAGAGTATTCTATGCAAATAGCTTCGTGGGGCTACAGCTTCAGGATAACGAGTGTGATGATTGCCCTCAAAGTTAATTTTTTCGTAAAGTATCATGGGAGTGGCACAGCAAAAGGTCTGCACACGCACAACTTTTCACTGTTTTGTAAGGACAGAGTTGCAAAGTACTGTTTCCTAAGGAAAAATGAAAGGCTAATGCTGCAGTGTTTTATTATCTTCAGTGAAGTATTTTCACTTGGAAAAGGAAATCTACATTTCAGAACCTTCTTAGAGAAATACTAACAAGGAAATGCTTCTGAGGGCAGATAAATGAGCAAAGTCATAGCTGCGTGCGCTGATTTTCCTGCATATTTAACCATGTTGTTGTTAGAACATGGAGATAAAGTATAGAAGGGGAAATTACTTCTTCTTCTATTTGTGCCTCCAGCAAGTGACCGGTCTGGGTTGGAGGAGGAGACTTGGAAGTCCCCAGCCAAGACAAGAAAACTGAAGCTGCAAGACCTAGATACAGTGGGCCCCAGGGACAGCACAGGCAAGCTTCAAATCAGGTAGTGTTAAATGCTACTACGGATAGATACAGTAAAATGTGGACTGAGAATTCACCTTTGTATTTAAGTGACACAAAGTTCACTCATGACTTCAATAATAGTGCTCATTTAATTGGAGTATCATGGAAAAGGAGGTTGGAATATAATAAATTCACAAGGTGAGAAAAGGTAGAGGCTGCAGGTGTGCTCAGCACATCCAGAGACTTGTGTAACAGTGAAAGAAGAGAAGCAGTGTATCGGGGTAGGATGGGCCAGGCTAAAAGAGGGGTTTTGAAGAGAAATAGCATCTCCATCATGCACAGATGAAAAAGATGCACAAGGCAGATGGGGGCCAATGATGTAGGCAGGAGAGGGGCTGGCTCTGCCCAGAGAAGGGGGGATGAGTCTAGGTCCTGTGGGAAGAGGAAGCCCCACTTGGGGCTATAGCAGAGAACATGCCCAATAAGTAGTTGGGCAGGAATCTTATAATGTTTAGTATGTTATTTCTCAGTACATATACGTTTCTTTTGATGTTCATTTGTCCAAAAGGGTAGTTTAAAGTCTAGTTCAAAACCAACGTGAGGCAACGTGAAAGGATGAGCTTTTATCTGTCATTGTTTGTTGGAACTATAGATTATGTGAAAAGGATACTGGTTCTGGTCTGATACCTGTATATACTGTCTTCAAGTTAAGACACAGGTAAGGAAATATTCAGCACTGTAAGGACGCAGATGGCCCACCCTTTCTAGGGATGTTCTTCACAGAAATTCAGAGTAGCTGAAGCAGGTAGCCAAAGCAATAGTTACGAAAACATTTTTTCCCAAATATTTTGTACTCTACATGTCTTTAACTAAGAAACTCCCTGGCTGCGTTTAGACTGAAAACGTGAGGAAGATAAAGACACGGTCCATTATTAGCAAGAAGACAGCCTGGCACAATTTCATGAGGGAAGTGATCTTGCATCTTTGAGATGTCCAGTGAGGAGCGTAGGATTCGGATCCTCCCATGGGAATCGTTCTGACATTCAGAGAGTTCATGGAACCAAAAGAAAGGTAAAGTGCTTTATTGTAAAAGGAAAATGTTGTAACCCCTGTGGAATGTTCCTGGATCTCTGCCATGCAGAGGAAGGGAGAAGCGCTGGATGGTGAGGAGGAATAAGTCATCTAGGCGAAGAGTAGCCTATCAGTCCCCTTAAGGTTTGAGATCATCAAGACCGTGAAGGGTCAACCCCCTCACATGTTCGGCCCCTGTGCTAGTAACCCTGACTACTCTCGTCATCAACACACTGTGTGATCAAAAAGGATTAAGAGAATCAAGCCCTTCCTTTGCTAACTCCCCAAAGGAGTAAAACAGACTCTGGCAAATATTTGTTTAAGAAAGATCCTTTCTGATAACCAAACTGGATGCCTTTTCAGAGTAACCACAGAGGTAGGATTAGCTTTGTCTGGGTGGACGAGAAGGAGGTGGTTAGAGAAGGGAAGTTGGGTGTTACCATGGAAAGCTGGAATCCAGCTCTACTGGTACGTTAGCCTCTGCCACTTAGGAATCTTTTAATTGCCGCAAAGCCCCATTTCTGGGTAAACACAATGGAACTCTCCTTTTGAAAAGAGGAGGAGAAAAGGGCAAAGAACAGGGAAGCAGCCTTCTCACCCAGAGAAAATTGTAGGGCTCTATCATCTCGGGAACTGAGAGAAAAGGTTTAAATTTCCCAGGATATAAGATTTAACAGTGCTCCTGACAGTGTCATATGTTCTCTGGAAGAATAAAAATGTCATATCCGAAACCTCAATAATGCACACGAAAAGACTCAATATATTCACAATTATAGATTCCAATGTTCAAGGCATCACAGTTAAGAGGAAAGAGGAGAAAATATCTCAAGTTCCTTAGTTACACATGGCATTTCTGGCTTAAAAAAACAATTCAGCTTTCCCCTCTATTTTACTAGAAACATCGCCAAGAGGGAAACTAACTGTCCAACTTTTGTCAAAGCACTTCTAGCCCACAGGCCTGGGCTTCGTTGTGTGCCACTGGCTAAATTTAACACCCAGGCTTTTTTGTTCTTGAGGGCAAATGGGAACAGCAATCGGGGAGTGCTATGCTCTAGTTCCTTTTAATCCCTTTTTAATTATAGCATAAACACAGTATGTAAAGAGATGGACAACTTCCATATAGTGTCCAGGCAGGTATCAGCTTGTTTCCAACTGAATGATTTATTTTCTTCCTTTCTTCCCCCACCTCACCTTTTTTTTTTTTTTTTTTTTTTTNTGGTGGAAGAACATTTTATTTGAAAGGCCACTGTCCATCTTATTCAATTATATTAGTTTTTTCCAGGGTTAAATTTAGAGGAAACAAGGCAAAGCAATGGTTACATATTTGTAAAAATAATGTAAAGGTGAAGAAATAAGTAGATTTTCATACTTTTTCAAGAACAGTATTTTGAAACAGTTCATATGCTGTGCTTTTGTAAATTTCTATTTCACGAATAGGATGAGGAAAAACTAAATCAGTAATATGAAACAAATAAACCAATAATGTGGATTCAGTGATTTCCAAGTTCATCACAGGCAGGGACAACCTATTATTTCTATATTATTCTGATTATTATTATGATTTATATTGTGATTTTGAATTTATAAAGCACTCTTACATTTATGTAAAGTCTCATTTTTCCCACACTTAAATGATGAGAAAATAAAAATACAGATATCAAGTGACTTACCCAAAATCATAGTGTAAATAGAAAGAATTAAAAACTTGAATTTAGGTCTTCAATTTCATGTTTCTTTTTTTTTTTTTTCCTTCAGTACTGGGGATTGAACTTGGGACCTTGTACTTGCCAGGCCGGGGCTTATGCCACTGAGCTATATTCCAGCCCTTGTCTTCAACTTCAAATTTAGCTATCTTTATGTTGAAAACACAGTGACATTTTTCACTGTTCCTTTTATTCATGTTTCCACAAGTCTCATTCTTTTTCTAGAAGTAAATAAATTAACCTAGGATTTGTACAGTATCTCAGGAGGACTAAATCTATTACTTATCTCCTTTATTCCTGTTTCTGAGTAAAAATTTCTTTAAAAAATTCAGGCAAAGTTTAACTTACTGTGCTAAGATGTGATTGCTCAGGACTTTGAGTTTTAAGTCTACAAAATGGGGTTAATAATTGAAACTCAGAAATACTTCCATAGGTTGAGGCAAATTTTATTGTACTTTACTTTTACTTTTATTTTATGTTGAAAAGATAGACATTAATTTTATTATGTTGTTTTATTTTGTAATTTTTTATTTTAAAGAGAATAAAAATGAAAACAAAAAATGATACAGAATTTCAAAACAAGATGATAGGAAAT
>NDGN011480343.1:0-12489 GCA_002564285.1 Tympanoctomys barrerae
TTCAACTATTAAGAATTATTCTGCCAGGGGCTGGTGAGCTAGCTCAGCAGCCTACAGTGCCTGCTTAGGCAATCCCATGGTTCAATCCCTGGTACCACCTGCTACGCCAACCCTGCCTTCAGGATGGGCTGAGCTGGCTAAAAAAAAAAAAAAAAAAAGAATTATGTTGCCATATATGGTTATACATGTATCACTATAATGGGATGTCTTTAATTCTTTTGGGAGACTATCTCAGAGGAGAGTAGAATGGCTGGGTCAAATGGAATTCCCATTTTTAGTTTTTTTGAGGAGTGTCTATACTAATTTCCATAGTGTCTGAAGCAGTTTACATTCCTTCCAATAATATAAAAGGGTTCTTTTTTCTCTCAAGCCTTGCTAGAATTTGCTATTATCTGAGTTCTTGATGATATCCATGCTTTCTGGAGTAAGATGGAATACCAATGTTGTTTTAATTTTCATTTTTGTAATGACCAGAAATGCTGATTATTTTTCAGGTATTTAGTGACCATTTCTGCTTGTTCTAAAACGTGTCTATTCATTCCAATTGCCAATATTTTGACTGGATATTTTTATGTTAGAGGTTCTAATTCTTTTGAGTTCTTGATATTAATCCTCTGTTTGAGGTATAGATGGTACATTATTTTCCCATCCTTTAAGCTGTCTGTTCACCTTATTGATAATTTCCTTTGTCGTGTAGAAGTTCTTTATTTTGAAATGATTCCATTTGTTGATTTTTGGTGCTATTTCTTGTGCAATTGGGGTTTTGCTCAGAAAATCCTAGTCTGAAGCTATGATATCAAGACTTTTACATACCTCATCTTCTGGAAGGTTAAATGTTTCTGTCTTAATAGTTGGAGCTTTAATTCATTTTTTATTTTAGGTTAGTACATTATAAGAGAGTCAGTTTTCTCTACATGGATATCTAATTTTCCCAGCACCATTAGTTAAAAAGGCTATCTTTCCTCCACTGGATCTCACTGTCCCCGTTGCCAAAGATCTGGCGGCTGAATGTGTGTGGAGCTTTTCTGAATTCTCTGTTCTGTTCCATTTGCCCACATGTGGGTTTTTGTGCCAGTACTGTGTTGTTTGGATCAGTGTCACTTTGTGGTATAATCTGAAGTCCTAATTATGGTTCCTCCTGCCTTATTCTTGCTGTTATTTTCTATTCTGCATCTCTTTTGATTCTACATAAATTTTAGAATTGATTCCTCTAGTTTTATGAGAAACGTTGTTGGACTGGGATTGTGTTAAAACTCTATATCAGTTTTGGGAGCATGGCCATTTTGACAATGTTGGATCTGACTATTCATATACAGGGGATATCTTCCCATTTCCTAATAGCCTCTTTGGTCACCTTTTACAGATTACTGTAGTTTTTGTTGTAGAAGCCTTTCACTTCTCAATTAATTTCTAAGTATTTCATCCCTGTTGTGGTTACTGAGAATGGTATTGTTTTTTCTAATTTCCTTCTTTGTACAGGAATGCTATTGGGTTTTGCATATTGCTTTAGTATCCTGCTATGTGGCTGCATTTGGCAAGGTTTTGATGTAGCAAATATTTCCAAGCCTTAACAGCACAAGGGAGAAGCCAACCCAGGAATTTTGGGTACAAAGACCCTTTCTCATGTATCTCGGGCTGCAGGGAGCCTTTTCAATGGCCTGCCCCTGCCCTGTAGGACATACTTCTTTTCTAATTTCAACAAATGTATTTCTTCAAACAGAAAATAAATATATGGAAAATTATGCAACATCACTGATCATTCAAGAGGTGCAAATAAAAACAACACTGAAATTCCATCCTGGAAAAAGTAGCTATCATGAAGAAATCAACCAATAACAAATACTGGAGGGGCTATGTGGAAAAAGGAACACTTCTCCACTGTTTGTGGCCATGTAGACTGGTAAAATCCCAATGGAAATCCATGTGGAGTCCTCAGAAAACTAGGATTAGAGGTCCCATTCAAGCCAGCTATTCAGCACAATTTGTCATAACTAAATCTTGGAAACAACCCAAATATCCATCAACTGAGGAATGGATAAAAAGGATATGCTTTTTATATAATAGGGTATTACTCAGCTAAAAATAAAGATAAACTCAAGGCTTTCATTGCCCAATGGATGCAACTCCAGACCATACTCATGATTGAAAAAACCATATGCACATATGCAAACATATATGCACATACACATATATATGTTTATCATATATATCACGTATATACCTATGACAGTTACTACCTTCTCTTAGTTCATTGCAAGGGAAGATTTGTGCTAATATTCTTTGGGCATTTAAATCCTTATATCTTGTACTCTGAGTAATTTAAAGATAATAATATGAATTGTACTAACTATTGTTACCCTCTTATCTTGTTTTGGAATTTTGTGGGGGGTTTTCTTTAAAATGAATAAATAAATAAATGCATTTCTTTACTAACTCTTGGTGTATCTCATACAATTCTTTCTTCTTTTAAATTTATTTTGAGGTCAACAAGGACCTGGAAAGAAGCCCCCAGACCTCTTCATCCACTAACAAAAGCACCACACTTGTCCTCTTGGATGATTGCATGATACCTTCAGTTTCTAGTGGTTAACTATACATAATTTTTATTTTATGCTCAAAATAATCTTAAAATGTTGTTTAAAATCACCTTTAGATTATGTGTGGAAGGTATTTATGAAATATAATGAGTTTCATATTAGATTTGGTTCCCACCCCCAAGAAATCTATATATTTGCAAATATTCCAATTTTTTTTCTAAAGTCTGAAATTAGAAACCATTCTGGTCTCAAATATTTTTCAAAAGGCTGTTCAACTTTCAAATGTTCACATGCCAAAAATCCCTTGCTGTACTCTTTATAAATAACCTACTAAAGCACATGCTTAGGCAGAGTGCAGTGGCTGGGTTTGCTTCCTGGTATGCTTTGCTGGCCTCACAACCCAAGGTGCACTGAGATGGTGATTGATACTGTGCATGTTGGTGCACACCTGTAATCCCAGCAATTGGAAAGCTGAAAAGAGGAGAATCACTACAAGTCAGATCTACAAAGTGAGACCCTGTAGACCCTGTACTAAATATAAATAAATTAATTAATAAATAAGAAAACCTGAAACAATCCAATCAGCTAAGTCAGAGGGCAAGGATAAAAATGTTATTATATAGCCATATTTATTCATATTATATGCTCTGGTACAGTATAATAAAGTTACAACAGGTTTTCTTTCTCTTGTGAAATCAGAAAGTTCTTCTGAAATGGTACTCTTAACACTGCAAGATTGTGCTAAAAGTGTAATAAAAGAAATCAATGTGCTGAACCTTTTCCACAAAAAGGAAGTGTTGAAGCTTTGTCTTAAATGTGAGAAGCCACTGAAGTGTTTCACACACAGACAGGACCAGATGCACACTTCCTCAATGTTGTTTATGTTTACCAAGTTCTCTGTAATAAACATGCTATGAATTTAAAGTTTGACACAAAACAGGATAAAATACATTCTTGTATTCCTTGCTTTATAACCTATTTGAAAACTTTCTAAAACAAGTCCAAGCCAGTAAAAAAAAAATGGGAGCAAATTTCAGGACTTTTCTACAAGGGCACTATGAAAAATTATAAATACCACTGACATCAGCCCTTTAACACAAATGGTAAAGATATTTTTATGGGGCACACAACTGAGCCAACCAAAACTCTATTGTTTGCTTGCAGACTGCCACACATAAACATACTAACTAAACTCTCGTCTGTGAAGTATGTGTCTAATGAGGGGTTAGGAAGAGATAACTGACCCCCATCCACTTGGTTTCCTTTTTTGGGAGCTACTTATGCCATGCAGTGACCCTTGTCCTCCTAAGAGACAAAAACCCAGCACCTGCCACTTCAAAATTGAAAACTCTGGGACATAATGTATGGCAAGAAGTCCTTGGAAGCTCCCCTGGGAACATCCAGTTCTTTATATGGAATAAGTAAGTGTTTCCTAGATGGTGTAATTGGGGTACGGACAAGGCCATGTATCCCCTCTGGCCACTATCACATACCCTGTCCTGATGAAATAGGCTGCATTTCTCAGTATGACAGCTTCCAAAATATGAATATATAAATTAAGGCTAACTGACATAGGGTCCTGAAACAATAGAAAATTTGTAGCACATATTACCCAACGGGTTTAGGTCTACATCAGAATTTTCCAGCACACAATCAACCAGTGAAAACAGAAAAGAAAAAGCAAGAAATCACTGGAACTTGACAACATTGAGCTGAAGCAACAATAAGAGAAAGGAGGGGCTCTAGATTTGCTGCCAACTTTGTTTCTTACTCATCTGATGGCCTTGGGTACGGTACACAGTCTTTCTGCTGTTTTGTTTTGTTTTGTTTTGTTTTTCCTTACATGTCCAAATGAGGATAACAATAACTGTCTCCTTGGATTGGTGTGATGACTGGAAGAACAATGTTACAAATATCTTCATCAGAACATGACAAATAGGATGCTGGAGCTCTTCCCAACTCAGGAGACAAAGTATAAGCACAGCTTTTGCCCCGTTTCACAAGAGAACTGAATGCTGGGGTCTTGGGACATTGGCCAGAGCTCCTGAAATCTCACCACTGCAGTTACAGCCTAAGATAAAGACATGGATTTTCCAAACGATCCCTAAATCTTCCTCTATTCCTTCAATTATGAAAACAGAGAGGCATATTCATACATATTAAAGGTATTTCATCAAAAGCTAAGGAGACATTCTATTTAATTCCTTAATTAATCAAGGAAGTAAAAGAATGTTCTTCTAGAGTCTTGCATTTAACTGAGATTTTACTATATTTCACAGCTAAATACAATTGTCAATGCATGAGACTTTGCAGTGTTTTCATACTGAAGTACTCTACTCTTCTTTGTGAGAGGAAGAGAGAGAAAAAAGTGTTTACTCTTCGGGTATGGGACAGTGGTGACACTTCCTAACTTATAATAGACATAATGTGTTTCTTCACTTATTTTCTTGTCTAATTTTTCTAATTATTATTTATTCAAATATTTTTAATAAAACAAAATTAAAACTGTCGATACTCTCTCCTCTAGAGCAAATACACACACATATTCATACTTACACACATATTACGAATTGTTCATGTATGTCTATGTATGTGTAAAAGAGAGAGCATGCACATGAAAGTTGAAGAAACGATGGCAAGAGCCCATGAAGAGCTCAAATGCAAGCACAAAACTGTAGTGTCAATTAAAAAATCTATAGTGCAAGAAGAGTGGACTTGAGATGTGGTGAGGATGTGTCTTTCCACCAGCACGTGTTTCTCAGCTGGAGCCCACATTTGCACGAAGGCCAACTTGGATTCTCTTGGTGCAGCTGGCTTCCTGCCACCTAGCTGTCCAGTACTGCAGACAATGTAGAGCCCCAGAGCCTCTAGGAGCCCAGGGGACTACAGCCACAACTCCCGAACAGAGCAGCTTCAGGGCAGAACTTTCAGGGCCCCTCTTTGGAAATTCCATGTTGACTGATTTGTCACATGTCCTGGATTTCATGTTTGCAGACTACAGAAAGAAAGGTGAGCAAAGCAGCCACAGGCTCTCATGACTGCTCTCCTCATGCTTGCACCAGCCGTCTCAGCTCCCACAGAGAAAAGTGCTAATTAAAGAGGGAAACAAAGGAAGCTCCTCGTGTGTGACCCTGAGAGCTCCGGGGCCAGCGCACCTCATGGCACCGCTGACATTCATCCTCACAGAGCAGTGGCCACTTCTGATCTGAGTCAGTCACCCATTCAGTAAAGGGCATTGCTCTGAACGTATGCGCAGGAGAGATGTGCTCATGCTCTTAGGGAATTGAGTTTTCTGGATTTGAAAAGGTGAGAAGGGCGGAGGGGTAGGGAGTCAGTTAAGTCAAACAGTATATGATGGAGTAGAAAGTGGAATTTCAGAAACTTTAACATAAATGCAAATCACTACACTTGTGCTCTCCTCTGCCAAAGGGAAGGTGAGTGAGTGAGAATAAGAGGAATAAGTAGTACCATGGAGGAATAAGTAGTACCTGCAAAGAATGTAGAATAAGAAAGAGGTAAGATAAGCCAATTCTAACTCTGGATTGGACAATACCTTACTATGTGACATGGGATCGGCCTTTCCTTTGACAGAGAAATTATGTCATCTTACAGTAAAGCTATAATAATTCTGACAATATAGTATTTACATGAAAAGACAAACAGATCAATGGAATAGACTAGGTAATTCAGGAACAGAAACATTTGACCAATTGAGTTTCAACAAAATTACTAAGGAATTCATTGGATAAACTTTTTAATCAATGGCACGGGAACTAATGATACACAAAATAATGAGCCTTAACCCTCAGCTCATGCCATAGACCTAAACATAAAGGATAAAGCTATAACATTTCTATGAGAACACTGACAAATTACATATCATCCAAATTAAAAAGTTTACTCTTTAGAAGGCATTATACCGAAAAGGAAGATATTACTGATAGCCTAGGAAAACATAACTGTAAAATATAAATCTGACAAAGGATGCCTTTCCAGAATATATAAAAGTGCTCTTACAACTCAATAAAAAAAAGATAGAATAATTCAGGTTTTTTTCTAAACAAAAATGGCAAAATTGTCAAACAGTCTCTTAAACAAAGTGACTCACAGATGAAAATCTAGCCTCTGCGAGCATCCTTGACGTCATCAGCCGTTAGGGAAATGCAAGTTGCAAGCCCAATGAGATAATCCTAGATTCTTTCTAGAATGACTACAATTTGAAAGAATATCAAACCACATGTCCAGGAGGTTACAAGATGATACATTGCTAATAGGAATTAAAGATTGTATAGCAACTGGAACATATTTTTTGCTACTTCTTATTAAACATAAATATATGTTCACTGTATGACCCACTGGCACTACTTCAAGTTTACTCAAATGAAAAATATGTTGCACAAATTTTGCACTTTTTAGTTGGATGTGTAGCTCAGGGGTACAGCACTTGCCCAGCATCGAAGAGGACCTGGATTCCATCCTCAACCACACAAAAAAAAATCCATTTTAATATTTATAGCAACTATTCACGTGGTCCAAAATTGGAAGGAGTAACAATCTCCTTCAACTGATGAAAGAAGATGTACATTTACTCAACAATGTGACATGAGGTACTGATACACACATCTACATGGCTAAAACTCCAACCAACCAGAAGCCAAGCACCACATGACCTATGATTCCACTGATGTAAATCCCTAGAAGGAACAGAAATGCAGAGATGGGAAAATATAGTGACAGAAGTCTACGGTTGCCATGGGGCAGAAGGTTTAGAGGGGACTTCATTGTAAAATGGCAGGAAGGAACTTTTGAGGGTGGAGGAAGTATTTCTTAATCCCCATTGTTTTGCTAGTTACACTCCTATATTGATTTGTTGAGGTTTGTCAAATTGCATATTAAACATTGTTAAATGTACTGTATGCAAATTACACTTCTATGGAGGTTTTGTTTTGTTTTGTTCCTTTAGGAATTGGATTGTACAGCTTCTCATATCCCTTCAATCCATGAAGTAAGACTCCTAGGAAACAAGAATCTTCCACAGTGGGCCTAAATCTTCTGCCCTAGGGGAAGATTATGTTTATCTTTATTTTACTTGCATAGCATTAAACACATCCTCTGCTCCTGAGAGGGACAAAAATTTCACCCACCAGAGTGTTTGTACCACAAACATTCTTGGGAAGATGCCTCATGTGACATGTACACACCCAGTGCTTATTTGAAAGACATATAACAATGTAAGCACCAGCAGAGAATGGTCTTGCATACCATCACCTACATGCCCTCTGAACATTGCAGGTGGAGTGGAGCACATAGCAAAATGCCAAATGTGAGGACCAGACTAAGCTGCCTACCTGGACAATGAACTTTGCAATACCTAGACTTCAGTTTCCTTGGCTAGTAGATTAGGATAACAATACGTGTCTGAGAGTAATTGGGTGAGTCAAGTAAGATAATGTATTTTAAAGTGCTTTTTAGGCTCTAAGAACTTAGACAAATCATTACTCTACTATGAACTTTTCACAGTATTTCCTTCTCTTCTATCATCAGGTTTGTTGCCAACTTCTAATTCTTCATGTTTCACTGCCCTTCATACCAACCTGAGTGAAGAGTAGGTGTTCAATTAACCCTTGATGACTTTGTAATCCTTTAGGTGAAATGAATGCTCTCTCTAATTTCCTCTTACATATTTCTCAGCTTTCTTTTAATGTTTTTCTTTCTGGCCAATCCTCCATTCCAATCACCTTTAAATCAGAAGGAGACGGAGGGCCTGCCCTATTTTCCTGAAGAAAGAACTTTGAAATCTGTTTCAGCAGCTCGGGGGTGATTACTTCTAGGCAGATAAAGAGCTGGGGTAGAGTGCAGATCCCACAGCTGTGAGCCCAGAGCTCACCAGGCAGGGAATGTGTTACACATGGTCAGCACAGAGCTGGCATTCTCGTTGGATGGGGAAATCAAAAATGGGATATTAGAAGTGAGAAGAAGAAAATCAACACGTCTGCATTTGCCCTTTTCCCCCCAATGCTGCAGTAAATCAAACCAAGAAAGTAGCCTCTTCAGTAATTTCTGCAGTCCAAGGGGCAGCACCTAAGGTCTGGAGAGAGCTCATCAGGCTATCTGCTACAGGTAGGGGTAGATCTTATGGTGATAGCGATAGAGATTGAAAGTGACTTTGCAAATGCAATCACCCTTAACACAGAGGTCTGCAAGTCTGTGCATGAAATGCAAAATGTTCAAAGGTCGTGTTTACCCTGGAAGAATGTCTCTGGAAGCTGTCACAATGGGTATCAAACTATTGTCTCTTCAAGAAGGCAGTAGGTCTGCAGATCCTCAGTGAGCACCACTGTCCAGCTTGCAAATCCAGGTCATGTTATCAAACAAATGCATCTATGAACCTTAACTCCCCACCTCGGGTGCATGTGAGTACAAACTAAGCGAGCAGAAGCAGATTGTTGGGTCCCATTGTTCTCTCCTAGTGAGGCTGAGGTGACAGTTGACACTCTATCCCTCTTTCTTTCTCACTTATTTTCTACAAGTAGATCCATCTGTGTTAAACAGGGAACTAATGACAGACTTTTAGACCCTTCCTGGGTTCTAATGTCCTTTTTTTCACATTCGTAACTCCTTATTTTCATTCCTTGTTTGATTTAATCTACTCCTCATGGAAAACACTGGACCTCTCTGTGGACAGCTTTCCCACATACACCACAGCTCTAAGATTGATACAAAGGAAGGTCATAATAAGTCTTTGCTCAGTTACATGATTAATATACTCTGAGGCTTAGGAAAAAGCCAGTAATTGGGAAGGTTTAAGAGTACGTCCAGTGAATTCATTGCTGTCAGAGACAATTCACCATTTCACTGACGGAGCCAGGAGCTACCCTTCTGAGAGCAAGAAATAGCCATAAATCTAAACAGGAAAATATCTGAGTTTTGCTACCGTGTCACATAAAATATCTCTTCTCAGAGCTAGAGATATTTTTCAAAACTAAGTTAGAGCCATGGCTGTGAATAAAACCAGGCTTCTTCAAGAATGAGTAATAGAGACAATATTTTATAAGACTCCAAATTTGACCTTTCTTGGAAATTCTAATACCCAGCAAGAACTTGTCTTGGAGCTCATAAACATATACTTTGTTTGATTTGCTTTGAAATTTCCACTAAGCTGAGATTGCAGTGGGAGGTGGAGAAATAGGACACGGTGGACAGGAGAGGAACACGTGATTCCCCCAGAACAGAGGATGAAGGCCAGACCCAGTGGGCCACATTTGCTCCCAGTATGTTTGCTTTGGCCCACACGATGCGGCCTAAATGCTCTTTTGTCTGAATTAATTGTGACTCCAAAATATTTGACGGTTTCACATTAAGAGAAAAGAAACCCAGGGTTCCAGCGTCTTGAAGAAATGCTGTGATGGTGAGAGCAGGTTGACCTTGCTTCCAGGCCCCCAGCAGCTGGGGCTGAGTCGGCCCTATACAAGGAGTAGACCAGCTCCAAGTTGCCACACTACCCCCCACCCGTGCCCTGTGTTTCCTGGCGCTGAAACCACGTGTCAGCCTCTCAGTTCTGTGGCCCAGACTGCTACTTTGTATAATGGTGCAATGAAGGAAAATCAAATCTTTCTCAGTCACGTGGCAATCAATGAGTGGAGTAGGGCCGCTGTGTGGCGAGGAGGGAGGAGCAAGCCCTGAATCACATACTTAAGCCTGTCTGGCCCCATTATCCATCTTAAACATTCACCTCTTTCAGGAAATTTGCCCTGTTCAACTGGACTCCTGTCCTTTGAAACCTCCACAGCAGAAGTTGCCTTTAGAGGCCAATGCAACTGGAATTTTAGGTACAACATGTACATGACCTGTGTACAAATCAATCTTCACTAAATGACTTTAAAAGGAACTCATGTGCACTGTCTTGAGTAAACTCACATCTACCTCTCTGGGGGACCCTGCCCCAGACTCCCCACCCATGGTGACAGCCTTCCCAGAGCTGTTCTTACCTCTCATCTGAGAGCATGGGCAGCAAGACAGCTACAGCCTGCCATACACAAACCTCAGAGTCTCTCGGAGCCAGGACAGGTTTGTGATGAAGTAATTATGTAACTGTTACAATAAAATAGAACTTACCTCACCACCCCACCAGAAAAAGTAATTTTTCACTTACTGAAAAGATCTGACTTTTCAAAAGATTAAAAGTGGTTATTGCAATATTTCTGAGTGGAAAGTGGGAAAAAATTAGGGCATGCATGTTGCCTTAGCAGAGCCGTGGAGTTAAATGATCTGACTGTTGCAAGGACATTGTGCAGAATATTAGATGATGCTAAGGAAGCAACAGATTCTCCATATTTAATATGAGTCTTGGAGCAAAATTAAATTTTAGGAACAGGATAAGGTCACACAGTCAATGTGCCAATGCATTTTACATTTATTTTAATCTCATCTAGTTACTAGATACCTGCCTTCTCCCATATCCATAAATAAAAGATGTTGACTCTGGAACTGGCACTCACTCTCCAGGCTTAATTACTTTGCACGAAAAGATGTTCACTTCGGATTTCCATAGAGCTGTCTGTGTAGGCACCTGGCTTTTCATCTTCTGGGCTCTGATCATTATGTAATGCTCCCTAGAAAGAGTGGGAGAAACCCTTCCTTCCTTCCTCCCTCCCTTCCATCCATTTATCTATTCCTTTCTGCCTTTCTTCCTTCCTTCCTTGCTCCTTTCTCCTTTCTTCCCTATGGATGCTCAGAAATAATGACCCCCAAGGTGTGTCTTTTTGCATGCTCAGTGTGAAGCCAATGTCTTCGAAGTTACCAAGGTCTCTGAGACCCTGGGAGCCACACTCCACCCTCAGTCATCTTTCATCTCTGCAGCCCAGGGAGGAGTGTTCTCTGAAGCTCCTTACATGACCTGGGGGAGGCCCACTCCTCCACGGGGACCTCATCCAAGAACCTTAGGAGAAGGGACTGAAAGTTCTCGCCATTCAGCAGAGCTTCCTCTGGGCATCTGGGGCAGCTCCAGAGATTCCTCAGGAAACTTTTGTCTGCAGGGAGTCCCATACTCCCAGAAAAGCCCCACCCCACCTTCCTGTAATGCTCCTTCCCCGGCACCGAGAAGAGCTTGGCCCCAAGCCAGTTTGGGCTTTACACTCCTGCTCATTCATTCGCTCAACAAATCAGTTCCTACACATGTAGAATCGCACATCCTTCCCATGCTCCTCTCTCCACTATGAAGAGCTTTTCAAGCCTCAACCTGATCCATTGAGTTTCCTGTTTTGTATGGCTCCCATGTTTGTGTATTTTAAACAAATCTGCTTGGTTTGTCTGTTGTTAATCTTTCCACTGTTAGATGATTTCAGGAAACATTAGGAGGGCGGAGGGGAAATTTCTCCTTCTGCTATACTTCCCTCTTCCTCTGCTTGTTCCTTTTTTCTTCTTCCTTTATCCTTCTCCTTTCTCTCCATCCCTCTCTCCTTTCCCTCCTTTCCCCTTCCCTCTTTTCTGTCTTTTCTCCCCCTCCCACACTTCTCTGTTTGCACCTAATCTTCCGAAGTCTTTCTCCTCACTGAGCTCCTGCCTTCATCTCTTCATCTACCACACCCTCTGTGGCCTCTGTGGTCTCGGTCCCCTCATGGAGCTAAGAGTGCTCCGTTCCTGTCTGTCTGGGGTCCCAATTCACACCTGCCCGAGACAACAGAGAGCGAGACAGAGACAGACAGAGAGACAGAAAGGGACAGAGACAGAAAGAGAGAGACAGAGACAGAGATAGAGAGAGAAAGACGCAGAGATGGAGACAAAGACAGAGAGGGCCTCACTGCCCTCCTCCTTTCTTTTATCGTGCAGTCATTAGATAGCCATCCCATTTTTATTTTTACTTACTTTTACCTATCTCTCCTCTGCTGGAATGTGAGATCTGTGTGGCCAGGAAATGTCCCCGGCAGGAGCTCTCCTTCCAGCAGACATACAG
>NDGN011480345.1:0-10546 GCA_002564285.1 Tympanoctomys barrerae
GACAGAGGCAGAGACAGAGACAGAGACAGAGACAGAGACAGAGACAGAGACAGACAGAGACAGAGACACAGAGATACTCTCTAAGCTGTTGTGGGGAGAGAGAGGACCCAGAAAGGTTAGAGGGACCTTGATCCTGAGCCTTCAAGGCCTTCCAGTTTTCTTTAGAGGGAACTGCTCAACCTGCCAGCATGCAGCATCATTTGGGGGTGCTCTTCTCAGCCCTGACATCTCTCATGTATGGTGATAGGAAGAACTGGATCATAGCCTCTCTAGATAAAATTCTTTCGTGATACCTAAGATCCTCCCTGGTCCTGTAATTGTGTTTCGGCCCTCAGAACTTCATTTTGGACAGTGTCTGCTTGGGGGGATGCCTTGTAAGTAAGAGATTATTACTTTGTGGAATAGATGCGCATTTGTCAATACGCATTCACATTTCTCATAGCATGTTAGCTGCGGAGTTCCGTTTGAAAATTATTCTGAACACTTGGGCTCTTGCCTGGGGGCGGGCTGGGGTTCTAGGCGCGGGGGGTCTGCAGCCCCACAGGCAGCGTGTGTGCCAGCGTGCCTTTGTTCTGAAAGTCTTGCTGTCTGGTTATTGCGTGTCCCACTGCGTTGTCTTTGTTTCTCTCCGTTTTCCCCCATGGTGCTCGGGTCAGTCATTCCTGCGAATAACTTTGTTTACATTCATCCGCGGATTAAGTGCGTTTCTGGTGAGAGAAGGGGCGGCAGAGGGAGGAGAGGGACGGACCGAGCGAGCGCGGCGCGCAGGGCGCGGGAGGCGAGCGGCGGGCGCGGGCTGGTCCGGGCGCAGGGGCGGCGATCGCGCTCCCGCCAGCTTTTTCCCCAGGCTCGGGCGCAGGCTCGCGGAACTCCTCGTGTAGCGCCGAGCCGGCGGGGATTTGCTGAGGACAAATGCTGTAATGTGTTAGTCATCCATTATCTGCTTCTATTTTTGCAGGTTCTGAATGATGACTGACGCGGGTCCGCGCGGTGGCCCTCGCCGTCCCCGTCGCCCCGGAGCGCCGCGCAGCCCGCGAGTCTAGCGCCGTCCGTCCGTCTATCCGTCGGCGGCCGGAGGTGGCGGAGCTTCCGCCCGCGCTCGCCCGGGGCCTCCGCTGCGGCCCGCCCTGCCCGCGGGGCTGCCGTCCTGTCGCGGTGCGCGGCCGGGGATGAAGTAGCCGCCGCGATGGCCCGCGCGCGCTGCCTGCTCGCCCTGCTGCTGCCGCCGCTGCTGCTCGCCCTGCAGGGCGGCGCGGCGCTCCGGAGCCCGCTGGCCGTGATGAAGAGGTGCGTGTCCGCGGAGCGGGTCCTGGGTGGGCCCGGGGGGCTTCCCACAGAGGCGACCGGGGGTTTTCGGCACTGTAACTTCTTGTGAAGTCTCTTGAGAATAAAAACAAAAAAAAAAAAAAGGAAGGAAGGAAAAACCTCCCTATACTGTAGCCCAGCTTGCTACGCAGGCTGTGGCGTTCAGAACTCCAATTAGAAGTTCTAATTCCAATGCTGATCACTCCCTCTTGGGGACATATTTTAGAAACTATAATATAGCCTTTTAGACTTGAGTGCCCTGCAGTTTAGAAGGGCTTGAAGAATAAACTAGCAAGATAGAGCGGCAGTGGAGAAGCAGATCATGGGCTGTAATAGCTCACTGGGAAACACTGGGCTGTACACACACGCCTCATAATTACCATATTAAATATTTATGCACTTGTACATTTGTAATTCACAGCGCAATCTTTTATGTCCTCCACATGTAACTCTGCCTCCCAGCAATATTATATTTAGTATTTATTTCTAACTGGAAACATTGGGAGCTTCATCAAATAGCTACCAAACGTTGAGTTACGGTTAAGATTTCTCTCATTAGAAAACTGGTATGTGGGTAATAGTGTTAATTTCTAATGTATTAATGCTATATCTTTATTAACTAGAAACAAATATGTATTTTTGACAAGTGTTTATTAAATTGAGGTTTAGAAGTAGCCTGCTTGTTCTGTTTGCAACCTGGGAATACAGTGATTGTGAACTATAAAATATCATTCTGAGTTATATGAAAGAAGATTCATCATTACATCTTTAGAGTTTTCATTTGGCTGCGCATCAATAATCTTTAATCTTAAGATCTTAGAATTCTTTTTTGTTCCCCTTCCCATAAATGTTGAAATTCTCTTCTCTTTTAAGGCTTAAAGAAACGACTAGACCATTTTCCAATGAATGTCCTGGTACCACCAGACCAGTAATTCCCATTGACTCATCAGATTTTGCATTGGATATTCGCATGCCTGGGGTTACACCTAAACAGGTGAGGAGAATTCTGTATTTCACTATTCACTTACTCTGTGCACAATCTATAATTAAAGCAAGGAAACTATATTTACGGGTGTGGTAACACTTCTTTAAAAGTAAGCACTGGCTTTAAGACACCTCAGATAGAGCTAGAATAATTGAATAAGTAGAGAAAAACCTTTCATAGTAAATCTTTCAGTTGAATGTTGTTTTTCAGTTCTTTACTCCTATTGTTATTTGTGGTCTAAAATGGAACCTTGAACATTTTCCTATTTGGATTTTCCAAAGAATAATGTTCTCTGTACTGCAGCCTTGTGTATGCCCTAAAATGTGAAATGTTATTCTCATGAAAGGAAATGATATTGAACAGCTGCACCTAAAAGATAACTTTGTTTGTGTACTCTACTAGAACAGCCATAAGTTGAGAAATAAAAACTTGCTTACCGCCAAGAATTTGAAATACAAAATATTTCACACTTTCAGAAGTTAGGAGAATGATTCCTACAGGTGGCTAATGGTTTACTTTAGCCTGCCTTGCCTGTTATAAGACCTATGCCTTGCCTGTTATAAGACCTGTACCTTGAAGAAATAATGTACAGCTCAGACAGAAACGTCTTAGGGAGCATTTGGGGTAGAACTAGGCTGTCACTAGGGCTTTCCTTATTTTAAGTACATATAAGAAGCTCAATTCCACTGCGGTCATGCGTACAAGGTGTTTCATTAAGCATAAAAAGGCCAGAATTAATTATGTTTTACAGCCAGGCAGTGCAGGGATTTGTGTGTCATTAAAAGATAGCCCTCTCCTCTGAAGAGCCTCAGAGACAGGGAGAGACCTAGATGTCGTGCAGCTGCAGTGGCCGATGACTCATTGTTGCAGATAACCTTCTAGTTTCCTCTTTTAGTCCAGAAAAAAATAAGAGTATTTTACTTATTGGGGGAAAATCATTTTGGAATTGGCATCCAGAAACTCTGGAAAATAGACCTGAACTTTTTTTTCAAGAGGGTAAGAATTGACACTCATTTATTTAAAGATCTGGGTATAGTCTAATTGCCAATAAGGAACTACTGGGCTGCTATACACACGACCCTCAGCCTCTCTGCATCCCTAGTTGACCACGCAGATGACTTTTAGGGGCATTCTGCCGTTACAGTCCTGGCCTTTAATCTCATCAGCTCCTTGCTTAGTAGTTAGGCCTAAAGGAGTCTGAGATAAGACAAGGGGAGACGAGCAGGAGTCCCCCACTTCTGAAGGCTCGCTGTGTCTCCTCACTTTTAAAAGTGATCTTTCCCCTATTTTTGTTTAACCTTAGTTCTAAACCATTTCTTTTAAAATATTCACTAATTGGTCTTTAAGTATTCATTTCCAACAAGGATCTCATTGTTTTAGTCAAATAGTTATTTGTCTTTTATTCTACCTACTATAATTATTATTTAAGAGATAGTATTTAAATCATAGAAATAATGATAACAGCCAATGGCTGTGTCAATAATCTTAGAGTTACTAGAAAAATTTGTTATTAAAACACAGGAAAGCTCCATTTCATAAAACAAAATATTCATTTTTTTAATCCTATAATTATCAAGCTAGCTCTATGTGAAAAGAACACACAGTATTTGAATTACCGCCTTTGTTCTGTATTGTGTTCAGCTTCCCTATGTGCAGTGTCCATGTGCTGGATGCTTTCCCAGCAAGGAGCTCGCCCCCTCCTTGCTCCTCCTTTGAGACCTTCTGGTTCCCAGGAGCTGTATACACAGGCCATAGAAATGAGCAGATGGACCAGCAGTAGAAGAATCACCTCATCTCACCTCCTCTTCCACAGTGGCTGGATTAGAAGTAGTTCATGACGAGAAAAATCCAGTCAAATCTTAAGGATTTTTCTGGGAACTTTTCTGTCACCTGCAAACCCCCTGTGTGTGGTACATGACAGTGGTGGTGAAGCCGTGGTAGCCGAGCTGTTGCTGGCATGCAGAGCCCTCTGTTGGCACGTAAGCCAAGTGTGTGAATTATCTTTTTAAAGCTAAAACCTCAGAGGGTTGGTGAAATAGCTCAGCAGACAAAACACCTGCTTAGGCAAGCACAGGGACGGGGATTTGATCCTCGAAATCACATGCTGCTCTGGACACCCCCCCCCACCCCAGGCTCACTGCGTCGTCCACAGAGACCAGGTGTGGTGGGGCACACCTGTAATCCCAGCACTAGGGAGGCTGAAAACAGGAAGATCACTAGAGTCTAAGCTGCTTAGTGAGACCTTATACCAAATATATTAGATAAATAAATAAATTCCATTAAAAAAGTAAAACCTGAGTATTCAGGTTTAATTGTAGTGTTGACAGGTTGTGATAAATAAGTGGGTTTTGGGCTGTAGTTTGGGCGATTGGTTTCTAAAAGATTCAACATCACTGAACTAGATTCTGCTTAATTCGTGAAAGATCCATGCCTAGAATAGAGCTGGTAGCACGGATGATCGTACAGTGAGAATAAGAACATAACCTCTTGGTGACATCAGAATTGGTGGATAACTCGTTGTTAGTTATGTCAGCCTTTCTTTTTCAATAAGGTTGAGTTAGGCTTTGCCTTAATTAAACGAAAACTGACTCACTGGACAAAAAATTCAGCTGCCCCACCTGCTGAGTTTAGAGCTGCTTGTGAAATATTTCTTACATGTTTCTTCAACACGCCTGATTGACTGCACAGGTGCCCTAGTGCCAGATTTGGGCTGACTGCTGTGCAGATCATGTGTCTTGTAAGGTTACATGACACATGAATGATGCCCTATTGAATGTGCCCAGAGAGGTGGACACGGAAGCGCCCAGAATGTCTTCCTCTGGAACCGGGTATCTCTGGGTGAGGCAGGCACAGAGCTAGGACTCTGTGAGTACTTTTGGTCCAAAAAGTATTCTTTCTTAAAATCCAGTTTTCATCGAGATGTTTTAAGAGGAAAGAAGGTAAAAAGCAAGCAAGAAAAACCTAAAACCTTATTAAAAGGAAAGAAAAAATGAACAGGAAGTAAGAAAAGTTGACCAAAACAACAACAACACTATTCAAGAAAATAACATAATAGAAAAATGGAAAATTTCAGGAATAACTGGAATATAAAGAAGATATTTTTTTTAATCATATAAGAAAACCAAGGAAGACACCACATGGCACGCCAACCCTGCCCCCAGACACAGCTGAGCTGGCCGCTGAGTTTAAATATTGTAGAATACGCCTGTAATTCCAGCGCTGGGGAGGTTGAGACAAGAGGATCACTATGAGTCTGAACTGTGTAGTGAGATCCTGTACCAAATACATAAAAAATAACATAAAATAAAAATTTTAAAGGGAAAACCAAGGAAGAACGAGAGCAAACAATACAAAAGACACTGAGGAGTTAAGTTTTCTTTTAATGGTAGAGGATCAATAAGAATAAAATTTAAAGAAAGGAGGCACAGAAGAGCCAGCACTTGAGCTGGTAGTTGAGGCTTACTAGTTTGGTTAGAGAACTTTATCCACTCTGCATATTTTCTTTATAAAGTACATCTTTTGATGTTAGTGAAATTCACACCGTTAAATCTGGTGTAAATCCTTTCCTTGGAAGACAGGATTATTAAGTGAGCTTGAACAGGAAAACAGGGAGATGGAAAATACAAGTAGCGAGAACCCTGCTGTTAACATTGGTGGCATAACCAATTGCACATATGCAATACAGGATTAGATTAGTGTCTTATGAAAGGATAAGCAGTTACATGAGGCCTCAAAATTATACTCCGTTCTGCCATATCACAGGATGTAAGGATGGGCATCAAAAATGTTTTCCTATTAAGCTTGATCCAGTAGGTCTAAGGAAAGTAGTTTATTGTGTATTACAATATCAAGAACATTTAGATGTTTTAGGACTTTAATGTTCTTCACACACTAAACATTAGATACCGACAATAAGGATGTTGCCTAGTAGGAGAGCATGTGCTTAGCGTGTGCAAGCTTCCGGGTTCGACCCCAGCACTGCAAGTACAATAAGATAGGACACAATATGATAGGATACCATATGATAAATGTAATACAATGCAGTACGTTGCTGTTAATAGACTACCAATACAGGAAGACTCTTTAGTGAAGATTTTCTGGGACCTGTAGTATCATACTAGCCAAATGCTACAAAGAAAGCAGTCCAGTGAATAAAAATTAAGGACATTTAACTTTAAACAGCTTAAAAGAAAGAAGCTGAAGGCTGGTGGGGCACATCTGCTGCTTGTGTAGTTCTATCATGCAGAAGGTCAAGGACTCAAATTCTGAAAGTCTATGCATACTTCATTGAGAATCATAATATTAAGAAATATGAATACATAAGCTCTAAGATCTATGACATTAAAAAGAGACCTTGCTGCATAAACAGTTGCATAGCACGCTACTTTTATGATAACTTTGTGAGAATAACAGTGTAGGGATCCGAAGCATCAATTTTGTAATTCAACTACAGTTAATTGCTCCTGACTTGAGTTTTTAAAAATAAATATTCATTTTCTTTCATAAGTTTATTAGTATTAATCAGTGTTTTTGCAGGACTTGGGAAGTTTGGAGGAAAGAATAGATGACTTGGAAATATTCTCACGTGGGGTAAAGTCAGGATCCACTATCGAGGGGCACTGGCTACAGGTGCAGCAGTCAAGGGGTGGTGCTGCCTGAGACAACCCTTTAGCTTCTGCTGGTTCATTTGATCCTCTCACTCACCCACTCACCGGACACCCTTTTGCCATCGCCCGGTTCTCACATCGACAGAACAATTTCATTAACTGCCAGTTCATTCATGGTTATGGTAAAGTTCTGTGGTCCACCTTGCGATTTAGCTATCCCATGGAGATTCAATTTTAAGAGAATGCAGTGAAGTCCCAATTACAGTGGTTGTATATAAAGTGTATTGTCCAAGTTTGAGTCAAACCCCAGGGTTAGGACCTTGGTTTGAGGCCAGGTGGATGGTATTCTTGTCCTGACTGCTTGCCATGTCTGCTTAGGTGTGTGTCTTTACCAGCTAGTCCTGCTCCTTGTTCTGTAAACTGAGTAATAGTTTAGCTAGCCAGGTTCTGAGGGCCACGGGAGGCAACTGCAGCCCACATTCAGTTCGGTTGCCCTGCACAGGGTGGGAACTCAAGCCGGGCTGTGGTTATGGTCATTGTGTATGCTGAGAGGAGTGCGAGGGAGCCCTTGGGTAGAAGGCTAGCCCGTGTGCTTCCAGTCATAACATCGTGGAGGAGGACATCAGAAGAATAAGTGAAAGAGTAATTCTTTCAGGATGCTTGTTGTTTAATTAATTAATTAATTAATTAGGTACAGGGTCTCACTATGCAGCTCAGACTCCTTATGATCCTCCTGTCTCAACCTATTCCCCAGTGCTAGGAATAGGGGCATGCACCACCATGCCTGGTTTTGGGGCTGGCATGGCATGCGGTATCAGGGATCAAACCCAGGTCCTTGCCCTTGCCAGCAGGCACTTAGACCATTGAGCTATGTCCTCAGCCCCAGGATGCTTATTCTTAAATAGGTATTTCCATTGAAAATGGCCCTATGATAGGAATTACTGGATGCTAAAGATGATGTTTTTTTTCAAAAAGGACTCGTACTTTTTTATGTTACTTTGAAGAGAAGATATCAAAAGAATAGCTTTTCAGTGAGACTGAATTTTTATATTTGTACTTTAATTTGAATGAGTTATTTACTTATTTATTTCGTGGTATCAGGGGTCACACTCAGGACCTTCAGCTTGCCAGGCAGGCAGTTTCGCCGCTGAGCTGTATCCATGGCAAGCTCGTTATTTTTTCTATATCCAGAGGGCTTTCTATATTGACCTTATTTTTAAAAGTCACTTTTCTAATGTACGTTCTTTTGAATACTAGGTCTACATCGCATGTTATATTTATGTATTGTCTGCTTAGGTCTTCTGCATGCTAGGCTTCATGACTTACAAGTGCAAATTAATCTGTAAAAGTTATTTAACAAAATTAGATATTTTCTTTAAGACTAATTCCTGAGGGCTGGCCAAATAGCTCAGCGTATTAAAGTGCCTGCAAGCAGGCACAGGGGTCAGGGGTTCAATCCCTAGGCCTGCTGTGCTGGCCCTTCCCCTGGGGCACACTGAGCTGGCAATTGAGCCTGGGCGTGGTGGCTCATGCCTGTAATCCCAGCTCTTGAGAGGATGTAAACAGGTGGATCACTATGACTCAGATCTAATAGTGAGACCCTGAACACCCTGTAGATCCTTCTCTTGAATACAGAGAAAAACAGACTAGTTCCTGGAAACTATGCAATAACTAGACTTCTCTTGAGTAAGATGTATTAGGCTGCCAAGAGTCCTTTCTCCTCTGCCGTTGGGAGTGGTCAGAGAACAGCGGAGAGCTGCACCTTTCCTTTTCTGAACCTCTTACAAAGTATTGTCTCATTCAATATTTGTCTTCTGAAGAGTCACAGATCATGCCTTGAGATAAAATAAACATTCTTCCTCTGAGTTTCTGAACACAAATATCTGTCTCCAGGAGACAGAGCAATTCAGAATTTAGACACCTCAGATACTGCGCAACAGGTTAAAAAACCTGAAATTAGGATTAGTTTTTTTAAAACACTGTGAAAGAATGTAGCCATTGATGGAAAACAGGATGAACAAAGTAATACCTCTGTGAAATTTTCTCAAAAATTTTCTACTCTTTCTCTCTTTTTCCTCAAATAAACAACTGTTAAACTCATTTACTAATATTAATTCATTTCTCGCTGCTGTAGTGCACAGATAATTGTGTAACAACATCCCTGCTTACATGGGTTTTTCTTTCTGTGCCCTTTAACTTTCAAATGTCAAGATGTAATCATCACATTATGTGTAAGCACCAGGTGCTTAAAATACCTGTTTTATCTGACGCCCTGGACAAGTCAAATGCAGACTTGTTTATCCTATTTTAGAAAGCTGATTAGGCTTTTCTGTGTAAAGACAGTTAAACAGAAGTGAGGCAGTTGTCTAGTTTTGATGCCATTATGACTTGTTAGATATTTATCTTTTAAAATTTAATCATCATGGACAAAAGACACATGTATTTCTGGTCAGTGTTAAACCCTCCAGTAAAATAGCAAGGATCCCCTAAGGGTGATGCTTCCCTGGAACAGTTTCTAGTTCGCTGTGGTTTATGATCTCCCCATCTCCCCATCTCCTCCTCTCTGGGTATTAGTATGCAATTTTTGAAATTACAATTCAGGCATTTTGGGGGATATGAGAGTAAAAGAAGGGACATATCCTGCAGTCTGATTTTCTCAGATTCCTGTCATAGGCTGACTTGACTTTTAAGCCTCAACACAGACAAGATGAGTGATCTTTGGACACCAGCAGCCTTTCGAGCAGCATGTAGTAGGCGTCTGCTGGACTTGCTTGGGGAGACTGCACCCACGCTTATTCTAATGTGGTTGCTGCCCTGTGTGATGGCTGTGAAGTATCTAAAGAAGATTCCCCAGCCACTCCAGGAGCCCTGTGGGTCTCCTGACTGCCCCTGTGGTCAGAAGCTGCATCCCGTCTTCCTTTTCCAGTCCTCTGGCCTGTCCATCTCAGCTCTCACTGTCTTCTACTTGAATCCATTCACTAGAACAGATGTAGCAAATGGAAGTTGGTTTTTGATCCGAGTCCATTTAATTGGAAGGAGCTGCTTAGACAGTGATAAGAACTATAGGACACTTCTGGGCTGGTTGGGGTGGTATGCAGTGAGTGACACGTGGGTGACGTTGCCACGCGAGTGGAAGACAGAAGTGTCTGTTTCAGCAGGCTGCTCTTGGCCGTTCCTGTCAGAGCAGACAGGCAGTGGGTGAGGACTGATTCCATCGAGTCATTGTCTTCAAATGAACATGAGTCGTAGCTTTTAGCTTTTCTTTGTCTGCCGTTCTTATTTCTCCCTCTTTAGAAAGCAAGGAAGAGAATAATTCACTGGTGAAGATGGAACATTCTAGACTCATATTATTTGGAAAGACTTAGACACTTTGTAGAAAATCTTAAGATTTTCAAAAAAACAAAAAATTTTAAAATGCTCTATCTGTGCCAGGGAGATAGCCCAGGGGTCTGAGCACCTGCCTGGCAAGCGCAAGGCACTTAGATTGATTCCTGGCACTTCGTGCCATACTGGCCCTGGAGCCCTGCATGTGCCGTGCTGGCCCTGAAACTGGGAGTGGCGATGCATGCCTGTAATCCCAGGGCTGGGGAGGCTGAGACAGGAGGAGCACTACCAGTCCAAGCTGTGCAGAAAATACGTAATTTTTTTT
>NDGN011480353.1:0-24020 GCA_002564285.1 Tympanoctomys barrerae
GTGCCCACTTGTATTCCCAGAATATCTAGATTTCAAGAGATTTGAGACCTTGTGACTTTTGTGAAATGTTAACTTCACTGGATTATGAAAAGGCTAAATTAGTAGAGCATGATCCTGGGTATGTCTGGGTGGGTCTTTGAGGTGTAGTCTGGGGTTTTATATATAATCTCTTACCTGTTCCTCTGACAGTTTCCCTCTGCTGCTTCCTGATTGCCATGAACTAAAAATCTTTGCCCCCAGCACATCCTTCAACGAGTAAGTTTGTATTTACAGCCAGCCTTGTACCATGGACTGAATCTCCTAAAATGATGAGCTAAATTAAACTTTTCCTCCTTTCAGTTGTGGAGCTCAGCAAGGGAGAAATCTGGCTGGTACAGACCTCCTTTGAGCTGGCACCATACTAAATCACTTCCTGGGACTCTGTGCACTGAAAGGTAGGACATGCTGAGGTGATTTCTTTTATCAAAGGACACTAAAAAAAGACTCTCCCAGGGGAACCACCTTTGCTCTGCCTAGAGCTGAGCTGTCCAGTGTGGCAGTCTCCAGGCACAGGTGAATACTGAGCATGTGCGATGCAGCGAGACAGAATTGAGACGTGTTGTGTGTACAAAACACACAGGAGTTCCTTCGTACGGAAAAGGAATATAAACTATTTGGTAATGTTTTATATTGATTATATGTCAAAAGGAAAATTTTAGTATATTGGGTTAAATCTATTAAAATTAATTTCAACTTTTAAAACTTTCTAAAAATGGCTAAAATTTTAAAGTTATGTAAGTTTATGTAGTATTCTTTGGACATCCCCTAGGAGTAAAATAAGGATGGTCTGCTCCTCGAGGACCACACAGTCTGGAAGACAAGGAGAGGCTGTTGCTGACCTTGGGTGCTTGGGCCCTGTCGTCTTGCCTCATTTCCTGCAAGAGCAGTCCCTTTCAGCACCCTGGACAGCGTCCCACTTGTGGACCTGAGAGAGCAGAGGCCCAGGTTGTAGGAGTCTGTAACAGTTACAAATGTTTCCCAGGTTTTGTTTGCTTTTCTCTTTTTGGAGGGGAGCAGGGGCAGGGGTTTTTCTGAGGATAAAACCTACAGTCTCCCATATGCTAGGCAAGTGTTTTGTTACTGAGTTATATCCACAGCTAGAGATGGGCGGGGGTACAGAGACGGCAAATGAATCATCTCAAGTCATGCTCTGAATACCTGGATAGGGGTTATCAATATCCCTACTTGGCAGATGAGGAAACTGAGGCTCAGAGAGCCCTGTCTGTTCTCTCAGAAGAGGCCTACCGAGGCCTGCTCCATGTGTCCTGGCTGCATGCACATACCATGGAGCTAGGTGGACACAGGCAATAGCTACTCTGTATCATCAACGTGGCAGTGCCAGTGTGAACCAAGGGCTGAGAGAGCCCAGTGGACGCTGACTGGTGGGTCTGGGATTCAGGAACAGCAGCATGACAGAGGGGGGCTAGCTGAGCTGGTTCTAGATGGAGAAAGGAGAGTTTGCCAGTGCAGAAGACAGCGCTGGCAAATGGAAAGGTGCATAGCAGGCTCGGAGATGAGAGAAGGGAGGAGAGGTAGGAAAGGCCCACCTCACCCGGTCCACCTCTGAAAGGACCAGAGGGGATCTTGCTTTCTAGGCTAATTCTGGAAGCCACAGAAGAGTTCTGAGCAGGGCCGTGACCCTGCCCGATTTACATTTTGGACCAGTCACACTTGGGCCACTGATGAAGGACTGTGAGTGACAGCTGAGAAAATAAGGGCAATGAGGTTAGAAATAGAAGCTCAGGCAACTGAGTGCAGTGGTACACACCTATAACCCCAACTCCCTGGGAGGCTAAGGCAAGAGGATTAAAAGTTCAAGCTCAGCTTGAGTAATTTAGTGACCCTCTCTTCAAAGGGGGGGGGGGACTGGGATGTGGTTCAGTGTGAAAGCCCTGAGTTCAAGTTCCAGTTCTGGGTGAAGAGGAGAGAGAAACAGAGAAAGATAGGAGGGGGAGAAAAGAGAAAAAGTCAAGTCCAGGGAACAAATGGCAGAGGGGTAGAAATCAGCCCAAATGGAAGGGCTATTAGGTTCCGTTCATTTTACAAATAAGGAAACCCAGGTCAGACAGAGTTGTTGCCTGTTCAAGGTCACATGACAAGTCTGTGCTGGGACTCTGGGGTCCCCAGGGCAAAGGCCCTACCTAAAGAAAGCGCTATCTTAAAGCGGGGAGGGACCTTGAAGCAGGCAGCAGTGTCTGCTGGCAGCTGAGGTTGCTAATGGAATAGAATCAACAAGGTGGATACAACTTCCTCCTGGAACCAGATGCAAAGGGAGAAAGGACCAGAGTATGTATCACAGCTCAGCCTGCAGAGTCCAGGGCTGGGAAGGAGGGGCAGGAGCACAGGGAAAAAAGGCCTAAGAAATCCATTCGGTGGTGGCAGAGGTGGCTTGGAGATGTGAGCCCAGCCAGGATATGACACAAGATCAGGGACAGGGCTTTGTGCAAACCCATCACCCTCCTCCTAGGAAGGAGCCCTTTTCTGAAGATCTGCTCCTGAAGATCTGGCTCCTGAAGGGGCTGCCAATCTCAGAGCCTAGGGCCAATCACAGCCTGCCTTCCTGAGGGGTTTTCTAATTGGAATTCAAGAGGAAAGTTTTTTCCCCTCTGGGGGCAAAATTGAATGATGGGAGCTGAGAGGAAGAAGCTTGGTGGGCCCAAGGGATGAGGAAGCCTAAAAGAATAAAGCCCACACACAGAGCGAACTGGGAGGGGATGGGAAGATGTGGGCCCGAGCCAGCATGGCCGCAGCTTGTGCTGAAACTGGCTAGCATCGGACTCCCTCTCCCAGCCACACCCCAGGAGGGTCACATACAAGCTCTGGAAGTTTAGGAAAGTCTCATTCCCTTGCTGAACCTCAATCTCATTGTAAAACGCAGGAGTTGCAATCCTTGTCTTCAAATATCAGATGAGCTTTGTACAATTAAACCCTAAGGCTTCCTGAGGGAAGGAAGGTGAGGGAGTCGCCCGAGTGCTGAGGGCTTACACAGAGATGGAGGCCTCTGCTCACACACTGCTTCTGACCAGTCCCCACCCCAGGCAGGTCTCAAACAAGACTGAGACGAGGCCTGGGGCACTAAGTGCTGCAGAACTCTGGAGAGGCTGCCACCCCTCCTCCAGCCCCTCAGGGAGGCCATCAGCTGCTGACACCCCACTCTAACCATCTGTCTCTTCTTCCTTGACCCTCATCCAAACTTCTACATACCTTAACTCCTAGGAGGGACTCTAAGGTGACCACACTGCTAAGGCACAGGTACCATCCAACTTTAGCAGAGCCATGTCACAACACAAGGTGCTTCCTCGTGCTGCTCCTCTGCACCCTCTTCCTGGGCACTCAGGCAGAGCAAGTGTCTGCTTACACCTGTAATCCAGCAGTGAGTCTCCAGGCCCTGGCCTCTGGCCCCACGCCAGCCTCCTCTTCCATCCCATGCCCACTGAAAGCCAGCCAGCCTGGCACCTCAGGCTCCTCTACACTCTGCTCCTGCAGCTCCCTGCAGTGTTGAAGCTCAGGCCTGGAAGCCGCCTCAGTGCTGCCTCCGACTGTGGCCTTGAGCAAGTTACCTTCCATCTCTAGCCTCATTTTCCCTCCTACAGAAAGGGCAACTGAACACCTCACAGCAAAGCTGCTGTGAGGGGCTGAGGGCCATGTGCACAAAGCTCTTGGAACACACTTGACCCCTCGTTCCCTCAGCAACCCAAGCCAGGCAGTCCGGCCCCTGTGTCCCAGTGAATGGCAGCCACAACCATAGCAGTCACAGGGCAAAGCCAGTCACGAAGTGTCCCACAGTTCCAATCTTCTCATCCCAGCGTACACCAGGAAATGGAGTGTGCAGGGTCACCCCGGGAGCCAGCTGCAAAGATGGGGACAGAGCCCAGCCAGTCCCTGCCAGTCAGGGCTGGTCTGATCCCATCATAAATCTGATGAGAACAAATGAGGTGAGCTAAGGAGATGGAGAGACAGTCCACGCCAAGGCTGGGCCTTCACCTGGGGGAAGCAAAGAGCTCAGCAGCCAAATCCACAGAGTGAAGTTTATTCCCAACAAAGTTCCCCTCCCCCCTCCCCAGCCCAGGACAGGGACAGACAGGCTGGGGTAAAGACGGGGCTCCATGGCTAAGGGGCCTTTGGAAACAACGAGGGGCCCTGGCCCCCAGGCCATACCGTGTCTGGCTGTCCCAGCCTGGCTGAGTCCTCTGTGCCTCCTGCCCAGCCCTCGGGAGGGGGAGGGGGCGCTGGCTCCTGGGTAGTTCCAAAGTGGAGTGTGAAAATAGAGAGATATATATTTCTGTGCAGTGGGCAGTCCGGTGTGACACTCACACCTCTGTCTGGAAGTCACCATCTGGTGGTTCTGTGGGCTCCCAGGCTGCTGCCCGGTGCAGGGCCAGCCGTTCTCGGGGCTTGGGGGGCAGTGAGCCCAGCGTCATAGATTTGAAGGTGCTCCAGCTTTGATGCCTCCGATGTTGGGACAGGCCAGGGCGCTCCCCAGGGCTGGGCTTATCCTGTGGAGGGAGCAGGAAGAACCCGTGGGAAGGGCTAGAATCTTCTTACCCACCCACTGTTCAGAACAAACTGACAATGCTCCAAGGAGGCCCATGTGGGCCCAAGTGACAATCAGGGATCGAAGTAAAGTTCAAATTGAGATTTGTTTGGCTTGAATTGGCCTCCTGACCCCTGTGTTCAGCGGCCCCTCGGACTATCCCATCATAAATTTGATGAGACCGTGGTGCCTTCCCACTCCCTGTGCAGACCAGAACGGTTGCTCGGGCTGAGAAGAGGCCCTCAGAGGGGCAGGCTCAGACTGCACGGGCATGGCAGGAAGGCATGAATCCCACCAACCACCTCTCCCTCCAGCTCAGGGGGACTCATGCTGCATGGGCTCCATTCTCTGCCCCATCCAAGGACACCCCCCCACCACTTCTGCTGCCACTGGGGTCAAAGGTGAACCCCTGAGCTTCAGGCAGGGGCAGCCACAGAGGAGCTCTCTCACCTTGGCTGCTGACTGGCTGCGGTAGCGGTCGAAAGTGTGGAACTTCTGGTTGAGCTCATGGTAGAGCTCCGAGTGCCGTTTCCGGGTATGCATCACCTTCTAGGAGGCACTGGATGTCAATGGAGGGTGGCCCTGGGCCAGCACCACAGACTCATCTCCACAACCCTTCCTGGGAGGCTCAGCAACCTGGGCCCCACCTCCCCACCTACTGCCAGCCCCTCTGGGAGAAAGCTGGCTGGCTCTCGGCCCCAGAGCCCTGGGCCTGGGCTAGAGGGAGTAACAGGAGTATCCCATAGAAACCACAGGGTTGGTCAGTGTCCTGGGGTCAGACCCTGCAGTGACCCTCCAAGGACAGATGCTCCATGCCCTAACGCGCACTGACTGCACTCACCTCAAAGTCCAGGTCTGAATACCGCAGCTTCTTCCTCTGGGAGGCAGCGAGGAGGAGGCAATGAGCAGAGGAAAGCATTTTACCTCAGACACAGGCCCTGCAAGCAGCTTGGGCCCAGCCACATAAACTTGTGACTCCCTGCCCCAAACTGTGCCTCTGCCCCGTCTGCTGCCCGTTGCAGTTACCCACACAATTCTGAACGTCATCCTTGAGCCCTCAAAATGCTGCCATATTTATAGCTACCTCCCACACAAGGAACCCAACACCGGCCCCTCTCTCAGTGGCCCAATCATGGGCATGTATCCACAGAATAAAACCCACCATGACGTTGAGTGCACCCCTTTCCAAAGCCAGCCTTGTTTTTTCTGTCTTTGTTATGCCTTCCTGTTTTTGCCATCTGTGGCAGGAGCAGGCACCAAATGTTCAGGAAACATTTTAGGAGAAAAACTAAACTTGTGACCCCTTTAGCCACTAAATTTCTTTGTGCAGAAGATAGGAGGTAGATTTCCTTTTTCCCCTAACCTTGTGTGTGTGTGTGTGTGTGTGTGTGTGTACACACTGATGACTTAATGAGGGCCTCATGCATGTAGGTTAGCACTCCACCTGAGAACTGAATTATATCACCAGCTCTTTTTTTTTCTCTCTCTCTCTCTCTTAAATTTTGAGATAGGGTCTCATTAAATTGTGCAATCCGGCCTGGAACTCACATACTCAGCCTGCCAAGTAGTTGATATGTACACAGTCACACCCAGATTATAGGAGATTTCTACAGATGAACATGAGTAGCCAATGGTTCTGAGCAATGATTCCAGCCCCTTTCCTTATGCACATCCCCCTTATTCCTAGAACTAGAGTTCTAGAATGTTCTATACACTACATTACCCATGGGCCATGGGCCACTGTCACCTGCTTGTACCCAGTGACTCTCTGCAGGGAATTGGCTGGAGGGTAGGGACAATATCAACAAAAGCATTGGGGGAGGGCCACAGGGGAGCTTACAATATCTAAAAAAAAAAAAAAACAGGAACCATTACCACAGGCCATAGGTTGTGCTTGCGGCTGATTTCAGAGTTGATAATGAGGGCAACACCCAATTTTCTATCACTTCCTACTGGCTCCACAAAAACAAATGCCTTTCATCCCTTAATCTTTCAAACAATCTTACAGGGCCCGGGGAACTAGCTCAGCAGTCTAAGCGCTGGCCTGGCAAGCCCAAGGACTGGGTTTGATCCCCGGCACTGCACGCTGTGCCAGCCCCACCTCTGAGCTGCTGAGTAAGACCCTGTACCAAACCATCTTACAAAGATACTACTGTTATCCTCACATTGCACACAAGTAAACTGAGGCACGGAGAGTAACCAATTTACCTGACATCTCACTGCCAGCCAGCACTGTTCAGGCTGGAACCTGGAGCCATGCGAAGACCCAGACTCAGCCCCTGTAGTGTGGCTTCCCTAACAATTTAGTACTGTCCCTGAGCTATGGTCTCCCCAAACAAGGACTCAATATGACCAGTCACCCCAAAGTAGGCATGAAAGCAAGAGTAGGGGAACTGAGAGGTGCACACCCTCTGCATGGAGTCCAAGCCCATGCAAGGACTTCAGACAGCCCAGGATTTCCTTGGAGCAGCCCCATAAGAGGGAGAAGGGCACAGCACATTCTTCCCTGTTGACTTTGGCTGGAGGTACTGCCCTGAGGAGGTTGATGGCCTTCCCCCTCTTCTGGCTGCAGCCTGTGACTTAAACATGACCTCAGGCACACAGTGAGCAGGCCCCCCTCCCCTCACCCTGTAGCTCCTCACCTCCAGAGAGCCCAGCTTCATGGTAGAGCCGGGTACTGTGCGGGGCATGGTCCGGCTGCGCTCCCCTGGCTCGGGCACTTGGCGGGCACTGGGTGTTGGCGGTGGTGGTTGGAAAGTCATCCCATAGGGGTTCTGTAGGGACCCATAGGCAGGGCCCAGCCCTAGGCCTGAGTGTTCCACAGACAGGAAGCTAGGGTAGCCTTCGGTATGGGTCAGTGCCTTGGCAGCCCGCCGGGGGGTCCCCTCAGGCCGAGCCCTGGGGGCATCCTCACCCCCTCCACCCCCACTGCCAGGCTGCAGGCTCATAGTCCGCCGGGGCAGCACCATGTAGTCCCCCTCGGAGCCAGGCTCGGTAGGCCGCAGCCACGTGAGGTCCAGCTGCCGCAAACCACCCTCTCCACACATATATACAGGGTTGGTCTCCTGAGGGGGCGGTGGCTCGCCCAGCCCTGGCGAGGCTGCCATGGGCACCAGGATGTTCCCAGGCAGTGGTGAGAAGCTGAGGCCACCCTCAGGACCCACGAGGCAGGACTTGGGCTCCTCGTCCTCATCCAGGGACAGGCGGGATAGTGTGCCTGTGATGGTGGATGGGTTGCAAGTGTTCACCTCCTTGAACAGAACTGGGGACAAGCATAGGAGTTACAGGTGAGTCCTGAGGAGAAGGAGCCTCCAGATCCCCTTGCCCGGGCTGGGCAAGTATCAAATCTGACCTGGGACAGGGAGGGACACTGAGTCCTGGAGAGTTGATTGGGTGCTTGGTACTCTGGCACACCACAGGGGATAAGAGACAACTGGCTCAGGGGCCCATAAGGAGGCAGAGCAGGATGCAAAGACAAGACCCAGAAGCCCACTGGACTTCGATCCTATGCCAAGGCTGTCAAAAGGCCCTGTTCCTCTTTAACCCCCCCTGAACAGCACCTACCCAGCAGACAGGACTGAAGAGAAATTCTAATAAAACGACTGAAAAAATGACCTAATAGTACAACTGCCAAGTCGTGCTGCTCCTGCTGTGTATCTGATGGCCCCTAATTCACATAGGCCCTAAGCTTCCCACCTGCCCCAGGAGGAAGGTATTCTAGCCTCTACAAGTATGCTGAGGCTCTGAACAGGAAGCTACTTCCCAGATGTATATGCGACCTGGCGCTCACATACCTGACCCCACCTCAGGATGCCTGATGCTCCAGCAGCCATGCCCCCAACCAGACCTCCCATAAAGGGCCCCCTTCTTGCCCATTACAGGGGGAAGAGGGGGGGCAGCTGTCAGTTCCACCCCAGCAAACTCACCTGTTTGACAGGCAAGATCCACATCCTTTTCAAAGTCTGACTATAGGAAGAGAGGCAGAGAATAGGTGGGCAGAGAGAAGATCAATGTATCAGGAGAAGGGGACTGCAGGCCCCCATCTCCAGCTTGCACAGCCCGCCCACCAGAGGGGCTGCCAGAAGCACACTGTCCAACACAGTCCAGTGGGGCAGGTGGGCAAACTGAACAGGGAAAGTACTTGCCCAACACCACCCCACTGTCAGGGACTGAGTCTGAATCAAACTTGGTCTCTGCCCCAACCCTATTATAGGGAAGGTGATGGCTTAGGGTAGGAGGGTGGGGGTGGGGTAATCAGGCCTCCTCGCTTACCAGGATCTGCAGCTGCCCGTTCTTACATGAGTCAGGGGAGTCTTCACTCTCATCAGCCCGACACACGCCCATCTGGCATTTTACCACATCCTGAACCTGGGAGCAGAGAGCACTGTTGGGCCTCAGGCTGCTGCAGGGCTCTGACCACCACTGACTATGTCTCCCACCCCAGGAACCCAGCATACAGGCCGATGTAGAGGAAAATACATAGCCAGTCCCAGGCAAAGTGATAATACTAGGCTGCGCTGAAGGGGAGAAGGGATCCCAAGAGGCCAAGGCCAAGGCTGCCCAGGAGTCAGGGTCTACACCCTGGGCTGCCCAGCTGAAGCCTGAAGCAGCTTGTTCATCTTTAATCCCCATAGCCCACATGGCAGAAGCCAGGCCTGGCTGGGTATGGTGGCCAGGCAGAGGTGGAAGAGGTTCAGCTCACCTCTCGGCGCAGGAAGCAGTGCACAGCGGTGATGACAAAGCCCTGCGCAGAGTTGAAGACAGCGAACAGGGCCTGGAAGAGGACGGAGCGGCGGTCTGTCATGGCCAGGACAGCAGACATCCAGGTGAGTGCCAGGAGGGGCAGCACCACGCAGGAGCTCCACAGCGAGGCCCTTCGGGGAGAGTGGCAGAGGGTCTATCAGAGTGACACTCTAGGGGACTGGGCGGCAGGAGCCTAGGCTTCCATTTGGCTTGGGGACTGGCAGGGCCCCCAAATTCCAGGACCTCAATAGTGTCCCCAGGTAGAGAGCCACAGAAATAGAGAACAAAGACAGCAGGAAACTGTGGGTCAGAGCAGGGACCAGGAAAAGTAGGAGGGATTGACACAGTGGGACTGAGCCAGAGACAGAAGCAACATCAGGAGACAGAGGTGGAGAAGGTGGGAAGGAAAAGGGGAAAGAGGCAGAGAGATGCAGGCATGAGGAGTGTCAGCCCCAATTTGTCCAGAATCACCGGGGGAGCTTTGTAAAACACACAGGCCTGGGCCACATCCCTAGAGATTCTATTTGGGTAAGCTAGGAAAGAAGAAGAAAACGGACACAGAGAGAGATGACAGCCATGGTGAGAGACAGTGCGAGATACAGGCACCCAGACAGAAAGATTACAGGCAGAGCACGCGGAAGACGCCAGAGCACAAATCCCTGGAGAGAAGATGGGACCAGAACCGGCAAGGCAGAAGCTGTCCACCCTGGCTCCCGGTGCTGCTCAGAGCCCTGGACAGAAGAGTAATAGCCAAGCTGGGGCCAAACCTATGTCCCCAGTCTCTTTGCCAGAGGAGGGCAGGAAAAAATGGCAGACAGGCCACTGGCCTCCAGGCTACACCACCGCACGCACATCGGCTACGGACACGAGGGACGGAAGGGCTGCCTTGCCCTACTGGGCACCTGGCCCACTCTGCCCACAGCACTTGGTGGGTGGAGGAGGTCAGGCACAGCTCCAGCCAGGTCAGAGATAGCTGGGGAGGCCAGGCACAGAGCTGGGCAGCGGGTAGAGCCTGTGCTGGGAAGAGTGGGCTTGGGGCTTTCCAGTGCTGAAGGGAGCAGACAAAAGTGGTCTCTGGAGGTGGAGTCAAGATGAAGAGTCTAATCACAGTGATAAGAGCTACCATTGATTAGCCACCAATTCTATGCCAGGCCTTCCCCAGCCACTTTACATACATTATTTTAAATTATGATCAAAACAACTCCAATAAACAGGCATAGGGCTAATATCTGGATTTACAGATGAGGAAACTGGAGTGTGCCCAGCTGGGCAGAGAGAAAAAGAGCTGGGACACAAACCCAGCTTGGCTGACTCCAAAGCCCAAGCCTTCGACTGCTGGTTCGGCACATGGGACAGGGAGGCAGATGGCCACGCAGAGCAGAGGGAGCTCGCTGCTCTTCAGAGCTCTGCAATGACAATGCAGGAGGCCTCTAGTGGCCCCGGAGGTGTGCAGGATAAAGCTGGACCTTCTCTGCTCAGGGAAGCTCCAGTGAACCTCCAGCCTGCGGGCAGATTGGGCCTGGCCCCTGGAGGATCCATTGTACTCTTGCATAGGTGGATTTTAAGATTTTTGGATTCTGGGGTGGGGGTGGGGGGTTCAGTGAACTCATCGTCTACCTCTATGATTCTATCTCCAATTGATTAAGATTCAATGCTTCTGAATTCTAAGCCTCAGGATTCGCTGACAGATGAGAAGACTATAATTCACTCTTTCTAACGTTCTTAGCTTCTGATTGTCTTATTCTAAAGTTCCATCATTCTAATTCTAGGGTTCTATAGCTCAAGAATTCTAAGGGCCTAAGAATCTCCAAGCCTCTGCAGGCTGGTGCTGTGAGGAGGGGAGCCTGTGGCTGTGCCTGGATAGAACATTAGCCAGGAGCAGGGGCAGGGGTGGGAGGGATGGGTGGGTGAAGGAACCCAGCACCTCGGGGAGACAGTCACTCCCCGTCGCCCTCTGCCACCTTATCCCAATGAACAGGGCAAGCTCTTCAGGGCACTGGGCTGATGATATCCCTCCCTCCTCCCACCTGGGCACTGTCCCCCCATTCCTTTGCCCCAACCCACCCCCCCACCCCCCAGGGGGCACGACTAACATGGCATTCCTGGCCGAGGCTGAGCTGAGCAGGGGGCTGGGCACCGCTCCACACGCTGAGCAGGGGAGGAGCAGGCTGGCCCAGGGGCACCGCTCCGACCTCGGGGGCGGCACAGACAGGGGAGAAGGGGGAAACACATGGGAAGCCGGGAGACAGGGGCAGAATGAGCCCCGAGAGGGTGGGAGGGGGAGGGCAGACGAGAGAGAGAGAGTTGGGTTAGGGTGGGCGAGGGGCTGCAGCTGAGCACTCCAGGTCCCCACCTTGCCTGCACCCCTGGTGCACCAAGGTTAGGGAGCCCCAGTCAGCATCATCAAGCCCTGAGTCTCCAAGAGTGCCCTCAGCCCTCCCTTCCTGTACCTCTGCTTCCCTTACCCGAAAGAAAGGCTAAGTCCCCCTCTTACCCGGCCCTTTGCTTCTTGGATTTGTCAGAGATGCCATCGCGTGCCATGAGCTTGTTGAAGACGATGATTCCGATGAGCATATTCACCTGTGGGCCCAGCGGAGTGAAGTGGGGGAAGACAGGATCATGAGGAGCCCCTCCAGGTAGGAAACCCCCCAAGTGGGAGCCAGAGGGCAAGGAGGAGGCCGAGGGGCAGACAGAGGAATCCCTCCCGGAATACTCAAAGGTGCACATACCAGGACAATGACAGCTGCAGGCCCCACAAAAGCATACAGCAGGCCACCCTCCAGGGAGAGCCAGCAGCTGGGGTGGAGGGCAAAGAGGAGGGGTCAGAAACCACCAGGCTCCTTCCCAGCCTGACACCACCCCTCCATCCCCGGGCTGCCATGGCCACATTACTAAGGGAGACCCAGTCTCCACTGTGTGAGAGGGAGCCAATGGTTCTTGCTGAGCCTCAGTTTTCCCTTCAACAAAAGCCAAGAACTTCAGGTCCAGCCCCAAGGAAAGAGGCTGAGCCCAAGTTCAGTGATCTTTGAGATTACCCAATCCCAGTGCATCCTTTTATAGTCGGGAAAACTGAGGCTCAGGGATAGAGAGGATCTTCCTCAAAGACTTACAGCAGGTATGGGCCAGGATCTTAGTCAAGGAAGTAAGTCCTAACGCCCAGGGCAATCCCTTGACAGACACAGACCCCCGCACCCTACCCCCACCTGCCACACGAGGCCCACGTACTAGCTGGATGTACCGTATCCTTTGGTGCGGGTAAAGCCAACAGACACAGCCACCACCAGGGCGGGCAGACCTGGGGGAGCGGGGAGCCAAGGTGAGATGGCTGCTGGTGCTCAGGGACCCCTCATTCCTCTGCCCGTGAATCTAGCTCACCCGGCTGCCCAGAGAGCTGGGCCACAGCTAACATGGAGCTGCTTGACTGCTCCTACCCCACAAAGCCCAGCAGCAGAGCCCCAAACTGGTCCTGCTCACCCCAGCCCAGGCAGAGAAAGCGCTTGCGAACCAGGCGAGTGCGCATCCGTCCAATGACAGCCAGGTAGGACTGCCAGGCCTCGGTGAGCACCCAGCAAAAGGAGGACAGAAAGAAGAAGTGCAGGAAGGCAGCCGTCATGGTACACACACCCTGCAGGGACAGGGAATGGGAGGGAGTGGCCCTGAGCAGCCGCCAGGGCAGGAGGCACTAGCTTCCCACACGGGCTGGGCTGCTGGGCCCTGTTGTGGACAGCCACCTCCCGGAGCCCCATCCCCCCCAGAGCCTTGCCAGGCACCCCCGCCTTCCTGCACCCACACACAGCACGACACAGGCCTAGTGACATGCACACAGCACTTGGCATCTGGGGAGGCGGGCAGGCAGGCCACCTACACACAGACGGGGCTGGCAGGGAGGGGGACAGAAAGGAGCACCTGCCACTTCATGGCCAGGCAGGCTCCCCACCTAGCACCACAGCGCTGGCACTGTGCAGAGAAGGCCACGGGGGCATGAGGGATAGTCCCCCAGGTCATCTACAGGCAGGTGGCAAAGGAGGCCTTGCCGATATGCGGAAGCCCAGAGCCACCTGCCAACATGCACGCACCCAAGCACTCAGTTCACGCACACATCCACCGCTGTACACAAACACTCATCACTGAGCATACACACCCCCCGACGCCCTCACAGATGCTCAGACACTACTTCCGCATACCCTCTCCCCAGCATGCAGCTGGAGCGAGCACACGCATCCACTCCTAAGGACATCCCTATCAACATGCCCACCCTCACCAGCACACACCATCCGCCCTCACCCCCGCGCCCCCCAGAGCCTGCACCTGCCTTGCTCAGCACCCGGGATTGGCCCACAAGGATCAGGATGTTGGAAGCCAGGATGGACAGGCAGAAGTTCAGTAGGATGATGGAGCGTTCAGATTTTATGAACCTGGCAGGGTACAGTGGACAGAAGTGTTGGCTGCCTGCCCAACCTGCAGCAGCTGGCTACCTCCTGCCCTGCCCAACATCCAACCTACCTCCAGAAGGCAGCATAGATGGCAAGCAGCGTGAGCAGGGCCATGCAGGACACAGCACAGCCAATCACCAGAGGGACGGAGGGGGCACCCGCCAGCTCCAGAGTCTGTAGGAGATGGGTCTCTGGGAGAGAGCACGGCAGGGTGCCCAGCCTCCCTGTCTGGTGTAGCCTGGCATAGCCAGGGGTAGGGGGCACATGACATTATTCTTATAGGTGCACAGACCAACCAGACCACATAAGTGGGTGCGTTTTCACTCCTAGTCACACACTCTACCACATACAACAAGATACACACATGGGCACACCCACACAGTGTCCTGCAGGCAGGTGTCATGGCTATGAGCACCATCAGGGGCCCAGGGCTCCCATGTGCAACCTCACAAGTTCACCTGCATGGAGGCATACTAAGGATCACCTGGGTGCCCAGCAATATAGTCACAGATGGCCCCTTGCAGCCCAGGGGCCTCCTCCCTTCTCCAGCCCAGCCATCTGCCTCCCACTCACCAGGTCCTTTGGTGGCTGGGCCAGGACAGCAAAAGTAGACAGGTGCTGACACTGGCAGCGGGTGTGGGCTGCCTGAGTCTCCAAGGTCTGGCAGCTCTCAGTGTCCCAGTCCCCTGAGCTGGCATCACTTGGGTAGGGGAGAGGTGGTGTGAATCCTGAGCCCAACTCCATGTACCCCCCAGGGCTGGCCACTGTTCAGGGCAAAGCCACATTCATGAGGGGCTGGGAAGGAGCACCAGCATGTGCTTATGACACCTCCAACCAAGGGTAGCACCAAGGAACCCTCTGGCCACCCAGGTGGAAGAGCCTTCCTGATGAGGGGGTTCTAGAGCCGCACCCTTCCTCACCCTGACTGCCCCCAACTCACGCTTTGGAGTAGTCCCAGCTGGCGCAGTGGGGATCTGTGGTGCCCTAGGGAGCAGAAGACATGGGTGCTGTCTAGGGTGGGGAGCTCACCACCCATGACCGCCATCCATCCTGCCACAACAGCCCCTATTCACAGGTCAAGATTCAGCCCAGCACTGGGAACAGACCAGCCTCATCAGAAAGGCCTCTGGTCACCTAGCTGGGGTAGCCTCAGGGTCCCTTGCTGGGCCCCTACTCACATTGATGATATAGGAGAGCTCCACTGTGATGAGGGGCTCAGCTGGAGGCTGGGTGGGGGGTCGCACAGTCACTGTCATCACCCGGGAGGTAACAGCTAGCGGAGGCCTAGAGGACAGGAAATGTGCTCAGTGCCTGCCAGTGGGTGTCCAAACCAGAAAAAAAAAAAAAAAAAACCCTCTTGGGGCCAGGGAGATGGCTCAGTGGCATAAGCGCTTCCCTGGCAAGCGCAAGGGCCTGAATTCAATCCCTGGTTCCGCAAAAAAAAAAAAAAAAACCTCTTGAGCTCCTCTGGATGGGTGTCAGGAGCCGTCAGGGGTTCAGGCCCATGGGAAGCCCCAAGAGCTCAGTGTGGCCCAAAAGGAGCACCACTGGTCCAAAGAACACTGGATACCAGCACATCCTGTGGAAGCTGCATGGGAAGCTTTGAGAAGCAGCCACATCCAGAGCCAGGTGAGAGATCCCCACAGGGGCACGGCAGCATGTGTATCACTCTGCTCAGGCAGACCCACCTGGGGGGTGGCAGGATGAGGCCCAGGGTGCGGTAGAGCACAGCACCAATCACAAAATAGGAGGAGTCATCAGGGTCCACTGGGAGGAGGCGCTGGTGCGAGTGGCCGGGACCAGGGGGCACAGTTCCTGGGCCCTTCCCTTTGCCAGGGTTGCCGGCCATGCCAGGTGCGGCTGGATTCCCTGGAGAGGAGAGGCTGAGCACCTCCTTGGGCAGGAAGAGGCGGTCCTCTGAGTGCCGCACCCAGTCTTTCATGCCCCGGCGGCCCCGCATGGGAAATGTGATGTCGCTGGACACAGCCGAGATGGGCTCTCGCTGAATGCTGATCACTGAAGTGGGAGGAGGGTGGGCAGAGTGCACGGGTGACAGGCCCAAGGGGAGAGCCCCAAGGGAAGAGACACACATGGGGGAGACATAGCAGGAAAGGCAGTCACAGACACAGAGGTTGGTACAAACACAGGGAGGGGGACACGTACCCAGAGCCAGACAATGCGAAGATGGAGGGAAAACATGCGGAGAGAAAGATACAAGCATGGAATTAAATGAGGGGAAAAAAGGATCCAGAAACAAGAGACAGAAAAATCATTTGAAGGGGAGCCACCCCTCCCCCACAGTGGTCTAGGCTCAGTTATCTCCAGCAACAACCCCCCCAACACCGCCTCCTTGTACCCAGATTGTCCGTGACAATCAGAGAGCTCTGGAAGGCCTTGAGGGCATCGCCCACCAGGTGAATGAAATCCTCCACAACACGAAGCAAGTGCACAGAGCCAGGGGACACCTGGGGACAGAAAGTGTGTGTGGCAGTGGGAGTTCAAGGTGGGGATAGGTCAGAAAAGGAGAAGCTGGGATCTGGGCCTCACCTGCTGTGCGTCATCCCACTTGTCCTTGTTCTCTTCATCTACCATGAAGCTCACAACCTGGAAAAAGCGCTGGGGGAAGAAAAAAAAAAAAGGGAGTTCAGGGAGATTTAACCCAGGAGTTAGGACTTCCCTTCTGCACACCTGCTATTACCAACAGCCCCTGCCAGAAGGGCTTGGCTTCCTCCTCCATTCAGTTTGGGATACCACCCTCCTTCCTCCCAGCAGCACAGGGTGGTACCTGCACATCATCAGCAGAGGGCACATAGGTGGCCCTTTTGAAGGTGTCAGTGACATTTCTCAGAATGTCCACAGAGAAGAGCAGGTCCCCACTGTAGTAGGTGCGGCGGGCTAGTAGTTCCTGAAGACTGCGCACCACCTGTGACATACCCTCGCCTGCTAGCATGCGCTGCCCCTTTGCCAGGTGCTCCCGCAGCTGTAGAGGACACAGGAGTCCCTGTCATTGGAGGGCTGAGCGGGAGCTGGGAAGAGACCCTGACCCATCCTACTCCCATCCACCCACTGCTTGCAGCCAGGAGAGAAGACATACAAGGTCAGAGAGATGCTCAAAGGGACTCCCAGGAGAGACAAAGTCCAAGAAGAAGACTCACAGAGACCCCTAAAAGATACTTTAAAAAGACTGCAATAGAAACACCTGGAGAAAGAAGGTGCTCAGACGTGTACATAAAAGATGATAAACCGGTATGGAGACAGGGCACCTGGCCTACCCAAAGGACTCATGCACATGCAAAAGTACTGTGTGCACATGTTCTCGCCCACATGCTCAATCACAAGCTCCAAATGCAAAAACCAGCCAAGACCCCATACTTTCAGAAATATTGACACCAATTATGCTGATGCTACCCAAGCCCATGGCAGCCCTGGGCTGGGCTCTTGGCACACAAAAAGAATTTCAACTTTGCCCGTCTTTAAGGAGGCCCCCAGCCCTCAGGTAAACATTAATACCTAATGACTGAGTAGTTTAGGGGGTGCAGGAGCATGAGGGTAGGCACCACCAATATAGGAAGATACTGAAGAGGGAGGGGTTAAGGGATGATCAGGAGTTTGCCAGGAAAGGAGAGGCCTATCCAGGCAGAAGTGGGCACAGCATACGCCAAGGCACGTGGGAACAGTGGAGCCTCAAGCTTCCTCCAACCCCTACCCAAGACTGGGACAGAGTATGTAGCACCCCAACCTGACAGGCATACTCACTGACAGATCCAGGTAGCGGTATTCATGGGAGATGCAGCGGGCAAAGCTGGGCAGTCCCCAGTATGCCACACCCTGTGCGCTGAGTAGACAGCGACGGCTGGCAGAGCCTGCAGGAGAAAAGAGGGTTGGGCACGGGTGCTGGGCTCTCACCCACTCCCGCCACAGCTCGGGGGACCCGCACCTTACCTGTAGCATTGGGGGGGCACTTGTTGTAGATGATCTCACCAGCTGCCGCCTTCTTCCATGTCATCAGCATCACGTACTCGTCCCTGCACATCTCATGGAAGGCTGTAGGTATAGGGCAGGGGCTCAGCCAGGCTCACCTATGGGCCCCCAGCCCCCTGGGGCTGTGCAGGCATACCTGGACACCTCTTCTCACTGCACGGCTTCACCTCCTCTCCAGTACCCTCACAGGGGTAACCCTGTGTGCCCGAGGCCTGGCACGTTCGGAAGCGGCGCTGCCAGCCTGTGTCACATGTCTTGGAGCACAGGCTCCATGCATTCCATGGTCCCCACTTGCCATCAGTGGCTGTAGGAGAGGGAAAGCGTGAGAGGCCACAGGTGCCCCCAACACCAGGGTTGTCACCTGCTACTCACGCTGAGCACTCACCCAGGCACTCAAGATTGTTGCACTCGCGGGTGTCAGTGAGGGCACCTGTACACGTAGCCCAGGCTGGGCCTGCCACACTGCACTTCCGACTGCGCTGCTGGGTCCCATTGGCACAGGATGAGGAGCATGGGCCCCATGGACCCCATTCTAGCCACTGGCCTTCCACTGCATGGGGAGACACAAGCAGGGGTGGTCGTTGAGCACAGCATGGGTAGACTAGCAGTGGAAGAGTGCCATGGGGGACTGCAGAGCCTACTCAGCATGTGGACCTATGCCAGGGCAGCCCCACTTCATGGGTGCATGAAGGGGTCTGCAGCAAGCAAGCAAGTGGTGCCTGGGCCATATCCCGCCTGCTTGTCACCAGCTTCAAGGACACACCTTGACTCAGCACCAAGCTCCAAGCTCTCTCCTGGCTGAGGACATGGGCTAGAGGGCCACCTTTTGATCTCTGCCCACCCTCAAGCCCAGCTCTGTGTCCTCTCACAGTCCAGCTGGCCAGGGACACCAAAATGCTTTTGACAGCAAGGGTAGCTAAGGCTTACAGGAAGCGGTACTGGCAAGCAGCCCCCTTTTGCTGGGGTCAGTGTGCCAACCCTAATCAGGACTGGGGTTCGCCTCCCACGCTGGCAAGTATACTTCTCCAGTCTCCCCCATGCTTGGTCAATGTTCAAGGGGGCGTTTAGGGCAGGGCCTTGGATCTGACTGTGTCCCCTGGGTTTCCCGACCCCCACCCCCACCCAGCTGGGCAGCGCCTGCCTAGAAGCCCCCAGGCGCTACTGACCCGGGCAGGCGGCCATACTGCAGAGTTTAGTCTGCAGCTCGGGACCCTCGCAGGGCTTGCCGCCGTGCTGGGGGGGCACGCAGGTCCGCATCCGGCTCCGAGACCCCCGCCCGCAGCTGCGGGAGCACAGGCTCCAGGACCCCCACTCCTCCCACACGCCGTTCACTGTAAGGAAGCACGTGGCCGGTGGCAGGGCAGCACCTTGGCCCCGCCCACTGCCATCGCTTGCCCATCCGCCCACCAATCAGGAGCTCCGCAACTCTGCGGCCCCTCCTTATTGGCTCTGCTCTGGGTTTTATTGCCAGGGCAATTTCACAGGGCCCCAGGACTCTGCCCTTTGAGAGAATGTGGAAGGGCAGAGCCTGTGGGGACACCTGGTCGGGAGGAGTAGGACCAACCTGGAAGGGCATCCAGGGGTCCTTCTCTCCTGCTGTCCTGGGGGAGCAGTCAAGGACCCAATGACCACCCCATCCCATTCCATCCTTCCCACCTCCAGATCCACAGGATCCAACATGACAGGCCTGGAGCAAGAGCAGTGCCCTGCCCAGACTCAAGTTAATGGACACACGAAGAGACACAGATTTCTACATGGACACGACACACCAAGCTCACACAGCTTTGCCCCAGCCCTTTGCAAGCGCCTGCCACATCCCAGGTACCAAGAGCCCTCCCAGGTAGAAAGAACCTGCTCTCAATTCACAAACAGGCACCATTTCACCCTCGGGGAACAAGAAAAAGACTGGCTACCCTGCCCCATGTGGTCACCACCTGTCCCAGGCAGGCATATGCATTTTCTCAACAACTACATGCTTTACTATATAGAGAACCCAAGGGTCTGCAGGAGGCTCCCTGGAAGAGACATGAGCCCAGGACACAGAAGAGACTGTTGGGAAAGGTTTTGTTTTAAAATAAAAGTGACGTTCATCCCAGATCCTCAAGGACAGGAAGCATTTTAATGGGGGAGGAGGGGGCAAAGCAGCAAATGCAGTGAAGTGAGAAAGTCTAAGAGCGCGGTGAGGCCAGGGCTGGGAGACACAGAGGGCCATGTAGATAAAAATAAGACTTGTCTACCAAGACACGGGCATCAGAGGAGCGTGGTGCGCAGAAGTGAGGCCAGCAGAGTGGTAGGATTCAGCTGTGCCCCTTCGCCAGACTGGGAAGGTGCGTGGAGCTAAGCATGGTATGGGAGACAGGCAAATATGCTGAGTGAATGGAAGGGCCAACCAGGACCTAACACCCTGCAGGCACACGGGGCAGGGAGGAGGACCGGCCTACCTGGGCAGGTGGCTGAATTGTTGCAGGGCCGGGTCTCCCGCAGGGGCCCGCTGCACAGGGTCCCATAGGGGGAGGACACGCAGGAGCGGGTCCGCACCTGCAGACCCTGCCCACACGTCAGAGAACACACGCTCCACGGGGACCACTCCTCAGCCGCCGGGTCGCCTACAAGAGAGGGACAGCGTCGGCGGCAGGGGGCACATCCCAGGCCCTCAATTTCATGGAGTGAGAGCGCACCAGCAAGATAGGAACAGGCATTGGGGATCCTCCTACCTTAACCCCAAGTGGCAGGCTCTCTGGGAGGCAACCCAGCCCTGCTCACAGGCCTTATGTGGCAGACAGACGCAACTGAGCTCCAGGACATAGACACAGACGGGCACACGCCAAACACACATGCCATCAGATGCCACACAGTCGGGCCCGCACCACAGAGGGAGGGAGGCGGGCCCGAGTTACCTGTCTGCGCCATGTATAGCCCAGGCTCATCTGCAGACCTTGGCCACTGGGTTTTCACCTTCGGTTCCTCTTCCGGCTCCTCACCTGGAACACGGAGGTGGTGGCAGGAGCTCAGCAAAGGCCAGCTCAGTCCTACCCCAGTGGCACAGAGGGCAGCCTTGCTGGCCCTCAGTCTGAGGGCTTGGAACCAACTGCAGGTAATGCAGAGAGCATCACATCCTGTCCTTGCCCCCTCATCTTACAGATAAGGAAACTGAGGCTCAGAAGGCCACACAGGATTCACCCTCTACCTTGTGACCATATTTGCCATTTCTTGCTTCAGCCAGAAGAGGAGACTGGAAGCTGCTCGTATTAATGAGCTCTGGGGAGGTATCTGTGCCAAGCCCTGCCCATACCTGTCTCCTTTAATCCTCTTTTCAGGAAGAAGAGACTATCTCTGTTGAGAGGGGAGGAAACTAGACCAGAGAGACTGAGTGTCTTATTCAAGAGCAGACAGCTCAGTGAGCCTGAAGCCCAGGCTCATTGCCCTCAAAGGGCTCTCAACCCCCCCCCCNCCCCTGCTTCTGGGACACAGTTCACACTCTGCTTCCCAAGCAGTCCTGGTCTCTGACCTAGAAGCATGGGTCAGAGTGCCACCCCTGTAAGACCCAAGGGCTTAGGCTGGGCTACATCCAGCTGACCCTCCTCCCACCCCACACCCCACCCCCATAGCTAGGAGAACAGCAGGTGCTCCCGGAGGTGGCTGCTGCCTCAGCCTCTGACCAGGCTGGGCTCTCGGCTGCCTGGATTTGTGTATCTGATCTAGGCCTTGGCAACTCCACCAGCCCTGGAGACTCCGTTCTCCCAAGCCTGCCCTGCATAGATAGGAACTGCTCCAGGCCTCTCTCTGTGTGTTCTACTTTGGATCTGGAATGTTCCCATATGTTAAAGGATTGGTTCCTCAGCTCAGTAATACTGGGAAGTGGTAGAAACTTTATGGGCAGGGCTTAGTGGAAGGTCTTCCATTCCCACTGGGCGGGGGGAGGGGGGCTGCCCTGGAAGGGGATAATGGGACCCCTACCCTTCTTTGCCTCTTGTTTTTGGTTCTGGCCATGAGGTGAATGGACTTTCCCCATCAAACACTCCCACCATGATGCACTGCCTCACCACAGGCCCAAAAGCAACTAAGCCAAATGAACAGGACCAAATCCTCCCAAACTGTAAGCCAAAATAAACCATCCCTTTTAGCTGACAATGCCCTCAGACTAGTAAGAGGGATGAGGGGCAGACAAGAAATCAGAGGGAAAAGCCTGGCTGTGGTAGGATTAGAGCAGCATTGGGGACAGGGTTTCAGCCATGCTCTCAGACTAGAAGGTCCTACTTGCCCCTGCTCCCTGTTCTCTCCCATCTTCAGGTCAGCACTAAAAAGGGACCCAGAAGAGCTGCTCTCCTCCAGCACCCTGCTGCCCAGCCCCAGCTCTGCACCACAGAGAAAGCCCTCCCTGAGCAGACCTGCACCATGGCCGCCCCAAGCAAACTCACTGCTTTGGAGGCTCTGAGCTGCCCCTCAGCCCAGTCTCTGGTCTTCTCAACTCGTGGGCCTTGCCCTCCACATGAACCACCAGTCCCAGGCCTGAGACAGTTCATCTCAGAAACCATTTTTGAAATCTGGCACACACCCTATCCTGTAGCAACACTGGATCCCGACTGGAGAATCCTGACAAGCTGTGCAGCCTTGGCCAAGTCTCTTCACCTCTCTGATCCTGGCTTCTCTGGAAAGCAGTACTCATAATCCCCCAAACGTAAGGACTGATGTGAGGACCCCTGACAGCAGGCTTTGAAGCTCTCAGTGCCATGCTTGGCACATGGCAAATGCTGAGAAGACAGTGATTCTCTGGTTTATTTTTATCATCTCCCCTCTTCTCACAACCTCCGCCCCACTCTGTCTTGGTTCCTGGCTGCCCTTCAGCCCCAAAGATGCCTCCTTTTGAAGAGTGTCTGTGGTCCCTCTGGGCTTGGCTGTGGATCCTGCCTCAGTCAGCCCCCAGCAAAGGGGTCAGGCCACACCTGCCAGCTCCTCAGTCCCCTCACCCATCTGCTCCTCCACGCCTGCTCAGCGCCCCCAGCCTGGAGCCCGTGACAAGCCACCTTCTCCACGCCCACTCCCAGGCTGCCGAAGAGCCTACAGCTGTGCCAACTGGCACCACGACAGACTCTCGGTTCCGCATGTGCTGGGTGCCCAGGGCTTCTCAGTCGTCTCCTGAGTTTCGCTCCTTCTGCGTACCCCTTGGCGGTCACGCCAGACCTCCCGGGCTCTCCTCAAGTCCTCAGCCTGCCACACTCTCCGTGTGACCCCTTCACCCTTCACAAGGCACACTGAAGCTCAGATACCCGTGAGTGCAGCTCCCAGACCCGCCGGGGCCTTCCCATACAGGCCACCCTGGCCGGGGCCTGCGCTGCTGCTTCACCTTTACAGGAGGGCTCATCTACGGCCCATCTCATTAACGTGCAGTCCGTGTTCTCTCCCTGCAGCAGCCCTGGACCCACTCAGGCCTCCTGCCTTCTGGGGGCCTCCCTGCACTTTCTCCCTCCCGTGGCTGCTGCCCACCGGCTGTCCTCCACCACCAAGGCCTGGTTCCCAGCTGCCACTCCACTTTCTCACCTGCCACTCACTCCCTGGCTCCCATGTCACCTCCCTGTGGGTCCACTGCAGTCTGGCTGCTGCCCGCGTCTCGCTGCTGAAACTGCTCCTGACAGAGCCATCAACACCTCCTGTGCTCACTCTGCGAACACTCCCAGACCGCATCTCGCTTGACCCTCTTCAGCAGCTGGCCCTGCTTCCTGCCTTGAAACCCTCTGCTCTCTGGCTCTTCTGGTTCCATCTGACCTCTCTGTGGAGCTATTCTGTCCCCATTGTCTGTCTGGTCCTTTCCTGCTGCCATACTCTGTCTTGTTCTCACTGCTGTGGACCCACAGCCCAGTGATTCCTTCAGGGTCAACATCCCCAGTCTGTATGCCCAGCCCCTGCCTCTCCTGTATCCCACTGCTGAAGGTCCTCCTGCCTCCTGCCTTGACTTTTAAACTCAGCACAACCAGAATAGGCTCATCAGCTCTTCAACCTCCATTTGTTTGTTTCCACTTTTGCCTGGAAAACTACTCAGCCTTCAAATCCTCCATCAAAAGACAGCTCAGGTGTAGAGCTTTCCTTACCACCCATTCCTCAGCAGAACTGGCTGCCCCCTCTTCTACTTGTCCTTTTATCACCCATGATCCCACATTCTGACTGTCTGATGTTAACCCCCACACACACACCACCACCACAGCCCTTTGAGAGAAGGCTGTGTAAGTGCACAAGTCATCTTGCTGACCCCTGTGAATGCTGACACAGAGCCTGGCCCAGGAGGGGAAAAAAAA